>JAMQCK010001185.1:0-11035 GCA_024196135.1 Pleurotus ostreatus/Saccharomyces cerevisiae fusant | reverse complement strand
CTGGGTGCCTGGCGTGATGGGTCGGATCAGCACCGATCAATTGGGCACTTCCTTCTCTCGTGGCATGCGGGGGAACAGTTTGGACACAGCGCCAAGCGGCCAACCAGAACTGACGGTCGCGACCTCCGCTCCGGCGCGACGGCACGGCGACTCCAACACCCTGGGACTGCCCACGGACTGATCGATAGATGGCGGCCGCATAAAACGCTACGACAGCTATCTCGAGGCTTGTGTTCCCCCTCGGTCGCGCCTCGGAGCCTCTGTCCCTATTCTCTCCCTACTGAAGGCTGTACGGAAGCGGCGGCTTTCTCGTGCAGTCGCGTCGAGAATCCTCGGAAGTTGGGAGAGTGCAGGAATCGGCCTATTGTACTTAACTGTCGCCGCCAGCCAGCCGTCCCTGGACTGACCCTTCGACAACATGCGCCTGCCCTCCCTCCTCTGCTTGTTCGCTTGTCACCACCTTCCTGCGGCAGCACGCCTCGAGCGACGACAAGATGTGCCGCCTGTACCATTCCCTGACCCCAGCGGTTACAGCGTGCAGCCAGTGGCGATAGGAGTAGCAGACACTGGGTATTCCGGGTTCCCCAACGTCCTGAACGCGGACATCGTTCTCGACTTTCAGCTGAATGTGGCTCCAGGGGCTTCTATCGTGCGTCTCGTGTGGATTCTTTGGGCCGAGGATGGCAACTAACTCGCTTCCAGCCCATGTACATGTCTTCAAACCGAGATCCCAAGAACATCACGAGGGCGGTCATTTCACTTCCAGGCAAGGTGCGGACCTCTGCGACCCATACATACGCATTATTGACTGCTCATTTAGCTCAGAGATAACTGGTATTGTGAGTATATACGCTTGCGCTAAGCACGGAGGACTGAGTGATCGTCCAAGACTTCTGGGCGCTTGACAAGGCGCTCTACCAGGCGTGGGGGACCTACCCCGACGTGGATTATAATGCTATCTCGGTCATGGCCCCCGTGTACGTGCTTGTGCTACCCTCCTAACCCTCAACTGATGGTTAAAACAGCTTCCTCAACCAGATGGACATCGACGCAGGCGCTGCTGCTGGTGTCAACGGCACGCTCTTCTGGAACGGCACCACCTGGATGTCCGGGCACTACAACATCGGGCCCGACACCTTCGCCAACATCAGCTCCTACGACGTGATGGACGACCTCGTCGATTACTACCTCAACAAGACCGTGTTCCCGAATCTTGATGTGCGCGCCACACCCATGCGAAACCTACCGACGCACTGATGCCTCGCTCCGTATGTAGCAAGTGGTGATTGCGGGCCACTCGGCAGGCGCACAGCTCACACAGCGCTACGCCGCGCTGCGCAAGAGCCGCAAGGACGACGACCGCATCGTGTACTGGATGGCGAACCCGGGGAGCTTGCTGTGGCTGACGGAGGACCGCCCGTTGCCGAATGACAGCTGCGCGAACGTCGATCGGTGGAAGTACGGGCTGTCGAGTGGGGTGCCGGCATATGGGGCGTACGCGCTCAAGCACCTGCAGAGGGAGGGCATCGTCGAGCGCTACCTCTCACGCAACATTCATTATGCGTGGGGGACTGGCGACGACGGCCCAGGCGATACACGATGCCAAGCGCAGGTGAGTCGTGTGCATTCTTTACGGCCACCCTCGAAAATTGCGCGGATAGTATTTCGAAAGGTGCTCGCTGGCTATCCTGCGAGTGGTCTCAGGCGCTCTCTCACTCCACCGTCTGCGCTGGCAATGCTTGCTGACACTGTTCTCACTCTATAGACCCAAGGCATGACCCACTACCAGCGTGGGCTCAACTTCGTCAACATGCTGCAGAACATCTCGGGCGGGAGTCTCCCGGCGAATGCGACGGTCGACTTTGTGGAGGGCGTCACGCACGACTGCGAGGGTATGACAAGAAGCCCCTCGGGGTTGACACGGGTACGTCCCCTCGATTCTACCGTTCATTGTCTCCTGCCCACTGTCCACCTTATACCGTACTCGCTGCGTTTGTGCGGGGCTGACGATCCTTTCTACAGCTCTTCCGCAATGCAACGTATCAGGACCCGGCCGGATTCTGGAATGTGGGAAGCTCGACTATGTCGTGGCCTTCAGTACGCGGGCTTCTCCTCGGCGCCGCTTCGACGCTGTGTGCTGTCCTCTATCTCACATAGAGATGTGGCGTCGTCCGAGGAGTCGCACGGTCGCACGGACGCCGTTCAGATGGGCGTCCGCTGCTTGACCCCAGCCTCGAGGCGCTCCGCGATTATGGCGGGTGGCTAACGCTGCGATGGAGATGTTGCATCCCCAAGGGCTTTCCGATTGAGTTCTGTATCCCGACACGACATGATTCTAACGCCGCGCTTTGGCCTCATGAAATAGATACTTTGCTCTGCATACTTGCTACCCATCCGTACACCTCCCTCCCTCTTTCCGCATCCTATCTTCATTACTTACCTCTCTTCCACCTATCCTCCACCACCGCCTTCCCTCTTCCCATCCTCACCCTGAGCCCACAATCCATTGTTCTTCGCTGTCCATATTTATTCGTCGTCTACTCACGTTTACTCACGCGATCTCCTCGCCTACTCACAAGCGTATCTCGCAGCACCGCTCTCTAAACCCCCTGTAAATAAGCTATACCTGGCGGGGCTGACGTTGGTCTTAGTAGCATCATCGAATCTAATGTCTCTGGCTTTGTTGGATATATTATGCGGATCATGAAGATTACTGAGAGTCTGATGGACGCCTTCGGAGTGCAGCAAAGTATAATGATTACGGATTAGTAGGTAGAGTATGATTGTGACTTATCATGCATAGGAGGGGAAGCATTAAGAGCATAGGTAGATAGCGTAGAGAACTTGAAAGTAGCACTTGCGATAGCTCGCTCGAAAACCTTCATATTACACGGTCCACGCCCAGTATTCACCGCCTGCATCCTACGAGACGCGTCAGATAAGTACTACACCAGTTGGCAGAAGAGCAACGACGTACCGGAGAAAATACAACGCCGTCTTCTACCAACATGACGGAGCCGGTGTCACCCCCTAGCCGACCAATCCATTCAACCACCTCTGGCTCAAGTGGACGCCACATCGAGCGGTAGGGAAGTCTCGTTTCTACGGGTATCGCGAAAGCGCCGCGCTCGGCGAAGACGTCTCTTCCCTTGATGATGAAGTCGTTGGCTTCAGGGTTCTCGCCTTGAGGGTCTTGCACGGCGGAGCGCGAGAAGTCGTAGACCGTGTAACCAGTGGGCGGTACTGCTTCGTCGTCCAGGATCGCGTACTTCGTGCCGTGGATGAACGAAAGCCAGAGTGCAGGACAGTTGTGGGAGAAGACGCGCGAGCAGTCCGGCCCCCAATCCGCCCACTCGAAGGTGGCGCGCTTCTCCCCGGACGCGGCGAGCCGCTGCTGGATGCGCTCGACGACGTGGGGGACGGAGATGATGAACATCGTCGATGTGGGCGGCGTAGTACCAAAGTCGACGTCGAAGCCGCTGACGCTGAGCCCGAGCACGCGCTCCTGCGACGCGGGGGCGAACCAGCCGGGGCGGGGGCGATCTGAGGTCCGCGAGAGCGGCTGGTCCCAGATGAAGTCGGCGAAGAGGGTGATATCGGGCGCGGCGGGCGGGAGGAAGAGGCGGCAAACGCGGTGCGGCTTGTGCGGGTCAGAGATGTCGGCGACGAGGAGAGCGGTGGTGCTGGTGGTGTGATCGTCGAGATTGTAGCAGCTGTAGGGCATGGCGACGAGGTCTCGGGTGAGGAAGGTGGCGGAGGGGACGCGGCGAGCACGGAAGGGGCGCTGGGGTGGGAGATGACGATAGTGAACGACGAAACTGAGGATCAGTGGCGTACCCTGTATTTCTCGCCCGTTTGCCAGTTCCAAACGGTGAAGTAGGTGTAGCTGAGGCTATGAGACGTGAAGAGCACTCCCAATCGGTCTTCGTAGATCATGGGCTTGAAGTCAGCAGCAACAAAGGTGAGGGGGACAGGGATGATAGGCTTAGTGGCGCTAGGATGGGGTTGGCCAGTCGACATCGCGATCAAGTGGAGCTCAAAGGTTGCATCCCTATACGCGATTAGACCATGGAATAGTTGAGGACGAACTTGAAACTCACCTTCCGTCAACAAGCACGACCACCAGATCCAGAACAGGCTCAATGACAAAGTCTCGCAGCCCTCTCGGCGCGTCGATCTTCCACTGGTGACCTTCCACACCCCTCAGCTTTGACTCTATCCGCGTGAAGGTGATGTGCGTTGGTTCGGTGCGCTTGGAGCACGCGACGATGTCCCCCGAGATCGCGAAGACCCCTCCATGAAGAACCTTCCTGTTCGCGGACCAGTCGAGCGCGCGCCATGCTTGCTTGTACTCTTTGAGCTTCTGTAGGCGATCGGCAGATCCGAGGTCGTGTCTGCTTCCATCTTGCATGCCTTCCCTCGCTAGTTCCAGACGGTAGCGGAGTCTGGCTGTATGGTCGATTGCATCTCGAAGGGAGCGGCATACCTGGGAGATGGAATGAGGTTCACCTTACAGTATTGAGAGGAGATGCACACCTGTCGTATGAGTAGGAGATGAGGGTAGTCCAGATGCTGGAGGGCCTCTGCAAGCAGCTCGACGGGAAGATCCAGCAGACACATGGTAATGAGCGTCGCGGTGAAAGAGTCGCCTGCCGCGTGATCGTGCCCTCCTGATATTCGCGGGGTTTGCGTCACAACTTCCGACACGCGGAAGGACAAAAAGGTTCGACCAGAGGGCGATTCGAACACCCGCGTGCAAAGCACAATGCCTGGGCTGAGGCTACGGGTTGTAGCAGGGCATCACCTTAACCACTCGGTCATCTGGCCTTACATTTGCACATGCGTGGCAAACCCAAGTCCCGTCATTCGTATGAGGTCCTTCCAAGGCCCTGGGGTAGTCCCTTCCCTCGACTCCCGCAGGCTTGGCAGAACTTACCCCTCAGAATCACTTTTCGTGCTCTCAAAGAGATATATAAGCCAAAACCCGTCAAATGCGGACCCACCGGATGTTGCCGGTTGTGGCGCGGGATCAAAATTACCTCCGTTTGGGCTTTTCTTTGTCACTTCCCTTTTCCCTCCTCCTTGATCGCACGCCCCACGCAACTGTCGTACCCCATCACGCGGGCGCTGCACCTGCCCTTCAGAATCATGAACAGGGCATCTTTTACTGCTTTCTTGCTTGCTTTTGCCGCCCTCGCTCGGGCTGGAAGCCAGAACAAATGGGAGTCCTGCTCAACAGGCAACAACCGACTCCAGATTGGGACGTATCAGTTCTATAGCGATTGCAACTCGCATACGTACTGCGCGTCTAATGGGACGTGTATGCCAAAGGGCTGCAGGAGGGATATCTTTCCCCTCGGGTAAGCAACCTCATGGCCTAATGAGTTGGTACTCAAGCGAGGATAGCTATAATGACCCGGATTCTTTTCCGCCCTTGTGTAATCATACGACGTTTTGTCCAGACGAAGAGGATGCATGCCAACCTCTGCTCAGAGTAGACAGCCGATGTCAGCTCAACCGCGACGGTATGAACGAAACGCTTAGCGAGGGCGACGAATTTGGGCTGACGGGCGAATAGATCAATGTGAAGCACCTCCAGATTGGAGGAAGCTCGCAGATCATAGCGGCGCTGGCCGAAATCATAACGGCACGGTATGTCTGAACAATACCTGTATGTGCGTACTTTCGCAGCTTGTCGATCCAGTCGCAAGCACTGATGCGCTGCTGAAAGGTGGGCGAATGTAACGATTGGGGAGACGTGCGTGGTCGAGAATACGGCATACATTGCCTATACCGCTGGCGGAGAATTTGCGCAGATCGTCTCAAGGTCAGTGCTTTGTCGTGCCCTTGAAATGGTGCCGCTGACGCAGGGAAACAGAGACAACTGCAAGATTGGTTCGTACTGTGACTCGCAGCAACTCATCTGTATGAAGACGAAGGACGTCGGAGAAATTTGTACAGCAGATAAAGAGTATGCTCGCCCTCGTGCTTCTGCAACCCTCGCTTACGATGCGCCTTTGCAGATGCGAATCTTACAATTGCCTGGCAGACGGCAAATGCGGAGAGCCGCCATCTGCCCTGCGCAAACTGCCTTCGTGGGTGTACATTGTTATCGGAGGGGGTACCCTTGCTAGTACGTATCGGCCATATTATCCCCTGGCGTCTACTGACTGTCCCGCTCATCAGTCACTGTGGGCATCTTGGTCGGCCTCTTCATGTTGCATCGTAAGCAAGGACGGGTTGAGCGCGAGAAACGCTTGCAATATTGGAGGGATCAGGTATATTCAACTCACCCGCCGTATGCGATACAGGCCGCTGACACTCCCTACAGAGTGCCCTGCACGAAGAGCTCAAGTATATGAGAGAGAACAACACGGTCTTTGCGAGTCCAAATGCGTCGCAGATCAGCGGAATTGGGACTACGTACTCGGACGATTCGCATGCGCCTATCCTTCGCCACAAAGGATCATCGCAGACTTTTGTGGACTCTCCGAGGCGTGCTGAGTGGTAGATTTGCTCGACTTGTACAACTATATTGTATACCCAATGTTTGGATGCCCTTCACTGAGCGCATCTCAAACTGTTTGCCACGCCATCAGGGTTTCCAGGGCCGGATGCGCGCATAATTGTTGCCAAAAACAGCAATTCTCGGGGACAAGCGCCGCGCTGCCATCATGACGATGACGACAGCCGGATTGATCTCGGGGACAAGCGCCGCGCTGCCATCATGACGATGACGACAGCCGGATTGATCTCAAAATGGCATTCTCCCTTCAACACTAACTCCCACCTTCCCGACGACGGCGCCGCCCGCGCCGCTCCCCTCCTCCCATGTCCTCCATATCATCGCTGGAGACCATCACGGCCGGCGATGGGCCTCAGAAGTTGCAGACGCCAGTTAAGCAGGCCCCAGTTGCAGCAGGAAAGCAGGTCCCACCCTCGCCGGCAGAAGAGGACCTCTCGCGCGCGCATGCTTGGCACGAAGACACGGAGTCTGAGGAGGCGCACGTCTCGCCGAAGCGCAAGGGGAAGGAGCGCAGTCCGTCGACCGACACGGAGGGCGATGACGACGAATTCGAGCGATCGGGGTCTGGAAGCTCGTACCCGCCCATAAACGACGAAGAAGCAGAGACGCGGCGGGTAGAAGAGGTGAGCGGTCTAGTTTCTGCGCGTGAACCGTTTCTGATGCGCGGTGTAGACGCTGCGCCAGTGGGAGCTCGCCGAGCGCGAGCGCCGCCGTAAAGCGCGCGAGTCGGTCAACGGCAGCGCGGGGGATCGGTCCTCGTTGGTGAGCGCCGTCGCCCGCCGTGCGTCGATGCTCTTCTCCGGCTCTTCTACCCGCTCGCCTCCACGGCCGCCGACTGGCGGCCCGTTGGGCAATCATCGCGCGCTGCAGTCGCGAGACTCGCTTGACGCCAGCCTGCCGCTCGACGACATCGCCACGCCCACCCCTTCCCCGACCTTCAACGAGCACCGGCGCAGGCCCGACGACGACCCATTTGCGGACCCCGCCCAGACCGGTCCGGTCATGGAGCCCCTCGCGGAGGTGCCGGACGCATCGACTGCTACTGGTCCCACGCCCGACGGACCTGTGCTGTTGGCGCGTCGCGAATCTACCCTGCGCCATGCCCCGACGCCGAAGCCCCTAGATCTTCCACCACCGAGGACGCCGCCCCCAATACACACGCCGCCGACCCCAATCACTCCCATAAATGCTTCCAGTCGGTCGTCTTCTGAAGTCGAGGAAGAGCCGGTAATAGCGACGCGCTGGTGGCACGAATGGCTGTGTGGCTGTGGAGAAGGTCCAGATCGCGGCGGGGACCAACAGGTGCGCGAACGTTGTATACAGCTTCTCTTGACCTCGCTGACTTGCATCCATCCTAGGCCGGCCGTACCAATCCCAACGAGTAAACCACCCTGTACTTCACCGAAGCACCTACTCTCGCTCTGTTCTGTATTGTTATTGAGCTCGGACTTGCATTGTTGTGACCTTTGCACATCTTCTATGGGCAGCCAGTATATAGCATCGCGCGTGTAATACACCGGACGATACGCAAACTGTACTACACAGCTGACGGACTGGATCTATGCACCCCGCGACCTTCGTGTACGGCCCGGTGCGCCTCTTTGTGTCCTTGCGGACGACTAGCCAATGTCATTGGGATTCCTCCTTCACCCGGTCCGCCGCGTCGCGCTCGTCGGCGGTGGCGATAATCTGCTCCGGGAAATGCCTGTGGACATCGACGACCTTCGCGAGCGCCGCGGGCTCGGGGAACTTGACCGACTTTGGCGTCTGTGCGCCCGATGCGGGACCCGACGTGCCCTCGCGGGTAGGGCCATGCGGCTCTGGGGAGGGCGTGTTCATACGGCTCACGCGCAGGCCACACTGTCCCGGGCTCTGCGCACCGTGTACAAAAGCGCCCTCCTCAATAGCTGCAGGCGACAGGTCGACCGAAAGCGTGGGGGAGCGGTCGGACATGGCGAAGGTCTGGCCTTCCGCGGAAACTGGCATGGATGTCTCCCTGACGAAGTCCTTGTCAATGTGCGTAGGCAGAGCGTTCGGGTTCAAGCGTCGGGCGCCTAGAAGCCAGTCAGGGGTGCGGGTGGCACGGTGAGACTGGTCCGTCTGGGAACGCGTAATCGTCAGGGAGCGGGACAGGTTCCTGCTGAAGGAGAAGAAGGGGATGGAGAGACCATCTGCGACCTCGTAAGTATGGCGAAAGCGGACGCAGAAACCGTGATACGCACGGACGATGATAGAGCCTAGAACGACGAAAGAGACGATTGGCTGGATGCTCGCAGCGAGGAAGTCCGCTTGAGTGTCGAGTGTCCCTTTCGGTTCGCCGCCAAGTTTCTCCAGGGCGAATTGTTGAACGTAGATGGCGCCGACGCCCATGGGACCGAAGTGGCCGCAGAACAGCGCCTCCCTCCAGGTCCGGATTTCTGGCACGGCTTTGAAGAGCACCATCATAGAGGGTATGCGTCGAAGAGCGAGGATGGCGAAGAAAAGAACAACCAAGCGCCACGGCTCAATCCCCATGTCGGGGGAGTTGTAAGAGTTGAAAGGTAGCCATGCGCCGATGTAGATGAAGCAGGCGCAGTTCAAGACAAGGTCGATGACGGAGGCGAAGACCTCCCCTTCGACCATAGTGTTGAAGTCGCCGTCCCATGAGAGGGCAGAACCTGGATGACACGTCAGGACCGCTTCCCAAGCCCGTGCGAAGTTACTTACCGGCGGCGAATGCGGCAAGTAAGTCATCGCTTCCGACAACGCTTGTTACACCGATAGTGAGGAAGGACAAGGCCAAAAACTGCGCAACATAAGACTCTCGGTCAATGAAGCCATTGGCGCGCGAGATCTTCATGACGTAGGCGAACCCTCGACCTGATACAGGTCAGTGGTTGGAAGGAAGATTTGGGGTGAGTGCCCACCTATTATGGCACCGATGGCGACACCCATGAAAACTTGGTCTACAGGCTTGTGTAAGCCCTGCGTTCAAAATCATCCTGTAAAGCACATACAAAGCCATCCAATGATGAACCATTTCTCGAAGGCGATACCCTTCGAAGACTCAAGAGTCAAGTAGATCCCGATGGTCAAGAAAGGGTACGCAAGCCCATCGTTTGCTGCAGACTCGGCAGCGATTATCTGCCGCAAGTTGAGCGGAACGTGCTTCACGGCGAACTTGCCGCCTGGTTCGCCGTCAGTGGTCGCATATAGCATTGGGGGCTCGAGACGTACCGACTATGGCAGCGGATATGATGGGGTCGGTTGGCGTCAAGCAAGCCGCGATAGCAAGACTGGAGACGTAATCTAGGCGAGGGAACAAGCCGTGCAATATGGCTGAAGAGGCAACGCATTAGCCATCACTCACCGTCGGAACACGGAAGCGCACCTGCTACAATGACCCAGCCAATTGCCATAGTTGGGACTACCATGACCAGGAGTCCCTTGGCATGCTTCCACATGTAATTGCGAGGCAGTTCGACCCCAATGGCGAAGAGACCGGTAGCAAGTACGATGCGCATGAACTCGAGCGTTACACTGCTAGTGATCTCGCCCCAGTCTCTTGGGTCGAAGACCCCGGCACAGTGCGGGCCCATGAGGATACCAAACGAAGTACCGAGGACAACTTCGTTGATGTAGAGCTAAAGTATGGAGTTAGCCTCGTATGAGGCGATACGGGGGAGATGGTGCAGCATAAGGATGGACTTGCCCTCTCTTTGACCAGCAGAGATATCATGGAGAACTGGCGAATAAACATGTCAGAGGAAGTATGTAGGAAGGAGTAGAGACGCACCAGAACGACGAATCCGCCTACAACGATGTACACCAGCCCCGGTTTGGTTACCTTACCGGCGAGTGGGTGAGCGTGTTGGGAGATAGACTGAAATACAGACTTCGAGTAGCTCCCACATCCTTCTATACCCTTGCTTGGACGAAGGATGCCGTTCGAAAGCTCTGTTTAAAGTCCGACGCTGGACGGTTGAGATGACAGTCGCTGAAAACAAGCGCCCAAACGCACGTGGGTCATCTACTAGGAATGACGCCATCGATCAATTGTCGGTGATTGCCGTGCACGTTGGGTCACGCTTGGCCACGGAATCAACTTCGTTACGACCGCCATTGTCCGTGTGCTCTGTCTGACCGCATAGCTTTGAATATTAGCGAATATTACAGATAAGTAGTAGGTGCGTATTACATAGGTCTAATATATACTTTTCAGCTTCGAAAGTCCCGCGGTGAACCCTTGACGAACCCCAAAATTGCCTCACCACCCTCAGTAAACGTGAGGTACAAGCTTCCTCGGAACTCTAACCGCCCACTCGTCCCATTCGCGTCCAAACTCCTTCTTCAGCGTCTCATCTTCCGCGGACATGCGCCTGAGCAACCCTATGGTGACCACGCTCACCAGCGTAAGGTACGTCGCTACCGCGAGCAGGCCTTCTGGCGTTCCAGCAACCCCACATTGGCGAATCCATGATCCCTAGTTCGTCCTCATGGTCAGCCACATTATATCACCTTTTTGCCGCA
>JAMQCK010001184.1:0-11038 GCA_024196135.1 Pleurotus ostreatus/Saccharomyces cerevisiae fusant | reverse complement strand
ACCCAGACGTTCTTCCCGGGAAGCAGGGGAATGAAGCGCCAAAGCTAGGCCCATCGCGGGGTGATAGTGCGTGCTGGGAGACTGAGATTTGCACGGACAACGTCGACAGCCTAGCGCTGGCACTTGAAGAGCTCGGGCAGCTGTAGTATCGGCGACGGGTAGTGGGGCAGGAATCCCCTGTATTACTTCCGCCAAGCGTCGAGAAGGCGGCTCTGCAGGCGCGTAATCGAACATCAGCATCTGCTCCAGGCGGTGCAACGACGTCCGCCCCGGTGTCGTTCGACGTTCGTGTCGCGGTGGACGCGCCATGCCGACATGGCCAGCTGCGGTCGGCGTGCTGCATTTGACGTGGATTATGGAGGTAAGTAACGATCAAGGGCGATGACTTCAGAGGGCGGTCATCCGGCGGTCGCGCTGCTGCTGCCGGCGGTTGGTTATTCTGAAGTTCGTCCCCGCAGAGAGCTCCATCGTAATATGGACGGAGGATGGGCGCTCGCATACGCCTTGGCCCTTGGCTATGCGCGTGAGCCGCGCTGTCGGTCCGTTCGAGAGGTCAGCCGATGGACGGGACGTACATCGCTCACCGCCGTCGATAGAGCGTAACAGCGCACGCAGAAGTGCTTTCCACAAGACAATACCTCGGCGACAGACAGTCGGGCTACCGTCATGTTAGCTGGCAGACGACCTCCGCGAATTGGCTGTCCGGGCGCGCCGTATGCCCCGAGCGTCCGTCCCCTACGGCAGCCCTTTGAGTATGATGTAGGCGATACCGACTGCCGCGGACGGTGCAGCGCTACCCCGGATCGCCTGCCTTGCAGCTGTAGGTGCTAGTGATCGAGGATGACGGTAAGGGAGAAGGCGCACAAAGTCCACCAGGCTGCGTGCCAGCTGCGTCCGACGTGGGTTGTCGATGGCTTCAGAGATCGGCCAGCGACTGTCGGTGCCGCACCGATCGCGGATGGAGGCTGGTCGGTCGTGCCACGTGCGGCGGGGACTTTGCGTCGACGTCATGGGATCCGCAGGACGCGCCTTGTCTCCCGCGCTCGCGTCTTAAGCGCTGGCGCGGCGGCGAGTTTGCGCCATGTCTTTCCGCGTCTGCCCGCCTCCGTCCGCCACCCTGGCTGGGCGTCGGACGTGACGTGACTGGAGTTGAACCGGGAGATTACCATATTGAGCGAAAAGTTTTGAATCGACTAGTGCCATCGCTGCTGAACGCGATTTTGCGAAAAGTCGTCGCAGCGTCTTCGGATAGCGCGGGATGGGTGCATGCCCTCAATACAAGACGATTTGTGGCTCGAGTAGACTGGCCTTTCAGTCCTTGATTTAAGGTGGCCTCCTCAACTGCTCAAAGCGTGACATCCGGCTTGTACAAATTGCCACGAGCGCGTTTCTTCTCCGTTTGCCGTCGTTCAACCGCGGGTGGGTGCAGCAGGGTTGGTACTCGTGTTCTGCCAGCTTGCTAGCCGCCTACCCTCCCCCTCCACCTCCTCTCGATTTTACAGTCCTTGTCACCCTCCCTTGCCAAGCTCAACCCCTTCTAATCCCGCTCACGCCTCACCCTTCGAGACCGACGGAAGGCACCCGTGTACGTACTCCCCTCCGGGAGCGCTCAGGGCAGACCGCTCCAGGCGCGGCCTGCTCTCGACCGTGTTTTATTCAGCTCGTACGAGGGGGTGGGATATAAGTACTGGCTCTCGTTCCAGCTACACTGCATGAGAGTGAGGCAGTGAGGCGGTGAGAAGACAGATCGAGAGGCAAGTCAAGGAGACAGGACAGGTGAGATGAACTCGACGATGAGCTTGGAGTCAGATGCACACTCAAAGACGGACATGAGGCAGAGCATAATCCTGAGGCATAGACAGAGTCAAGAACACAGAGAAAGACAGAGTCGAGAACACACGTTGGAGACGGAGTTGAAGCCCGAGTCGAGAACTCGAGTCGGAGATGAAGTTGGGAAGGAAGGCCCTGACGAGATGTCACTAATGGGTCGAGAACTTGAAGACACGGACGAGAAGTCAGGGACACGGACAGGGTCGAGAACTCGGAAGACCTAATCAAGTCGGGACACAGGGATTGCGAGATGAGACGAGCCACGCAGGTGAGACGAGCGAGGAAACACAGATGAGATGGTTGACAAGGTAGCTAGGGTACAGCAAGAATGCAAAGCAGTAGCGAGAAGTACACTGAGGTGGTAAGGCAACAATGAAATGGCGAGAGCTACAGAAAGGAAGCGAGAATTACAGACAGGTAGCAAGAACTACGACGAGGTGGTAGGGAAGACGGAGAGGCTGACCCTGCTCGCCGGGCGTCGATACATTGCTTCTGGACCTGAATCGGAGCCAGCGGGACCTCGCGGGCGGTCGAGGAGCGTTCGGGTAATGGTAAAGGTGAGAAAGGGTGATTTAGCCGCTCGCCGGACGGCGATGCATTGCCTCAACGCTCGTGGCGGTCGCGCGGGACACAGCGGACGAGATTGGGAGGGACTGGGAAGGACAAAGGTGTTGGGGAGATGTCGAAGGCGCGGAAAGGCGTCGAGAGTGGCGCAGGAGTCGAGGGTGACACAAAAGTCGCAAAAAGGACGAGGGACGAAGGGCTTGCAGTTCGGGATATCCTTGCTCGCCGGACGGCGATACGTTGCTTCAGCGCTTGAGGCGGTCGTGTGAGCGAGATTGGGAGGAATGGGGTGTTTAGAAGGGATCGGAATCGTCGGAGTGGCCGAGAACGTCGCGGGAGAGCGAGGACGTCTAGGAGAGCGAGTGCATTGAGGAAGCGTCGGGACCAGTGAAGGAGGAAGGTGGAAGCGGTGGGAAGGACGAGGTGAGTAGAGTTGAAGCAATGCCGCTCGCCGGACGGCAAATTATCACCTCGGCGCTCTGGATCTTCGTAAGCGCCACGTCTTCGCCCTGAAAATGGCCTACGCACCGTAGTTACCCGCTCGCCGGACGAATTTCTGTTGCTTCAGCGCTTGGAGTGCCATACCGTCGAAGCCCGTGTGTCCGTGAATAAAGCTGAGCTTGCTGCGTTTGTAGAGCTCAGCGTGTAGCGAGGAGGCCCAGTGGAGTGAGATTTGTTCAATATTCGAGCTCTTAAGCGATGTCTGCGACAGAAATGCGGCTCAGAAGTGAGCACGCACCGGCTTTTCCCGCTCGGCGGACGGAATTCCATCGCTTCAACACGCTGGAAGCGTCGCCGACTCGCAGCGCCGAGCAGCGGGAGAGTGACAGAAAGCGTTGCTGTAGCATGGTGAGCACGAGAAAGCCATTGAAGACCAGATCACGTACCGCATTAGCCCGCTCGGCGGACGAATTTCTATATACTCATCGCCTGGCGGCTTGAAAATTGCGGGAGGTGGCAAGCAACAAAGAATGAGGACATCGGCGACATATAAGAGGCCTGACAGTGAGTTAGTCAAGTCGTCGACGTCGAACGAGGGAGAGCGCACCTTGAGCAAGTCCGCACGGCGGCGCTTGGCGCCGCCCGCGAAGGCCCAGAAATCCACGTGCGCAGCGGACGTACGATTGGGAAGTCAGCAAAGGTACAGAAACGCGCCCTCCGTCGTCGAGGAACGTGGCTCTCAGCGCCGGAAGGCGGCGGCGGAAAAGTGCCGAGGGCGGGAGATACAGGCGGGCGGAGAGCAACAACTCGTCAAGTTGGCGTGGGCCGAGGCGCAGGGTCTCCGCGCCGAGACCGTCCGCAGAGCCGTAAAGACATACCATATCGAGAACAATAGTCCCCCCAGGGGTCGACACCCCTTCTCCTCCACAAAATCTCGCTTCGGTCGCTCAAAAACATGAGCTAACGCCTCGCAGCAGGCGAAAGAAATATAAGAGGATGTATTCATCCAAAGCACACAAAAACGAGCAGAGTTTGGCCCTCACCCAAGTCCCCCCGCCAAACCGCCGCCTTAGGAACAATGGACAGGGCGCCCCGCGGGATGATGGCGGTCGGGGACAACAAGCGCCCAAATAGGCGCCCGGCGCCCGCCCCGCAGAGCCGGCCCTCGGCAAACGCCGACCGCGCTTGCTCCGCGGAATCTTTTCGTTTCCCATACATCCACCACGTCCCCCGCAGGCTCGAGAACGGCGCGCGATTCGTCGCACCAACGACCTCTTATCCTCGAAATACGAAGTGTACAACATTCTGGGATCTGTCAGAATCTTCGGCAATGCCTTGAATGACACGCAGAACGACGTCAAGCTCACGGCACCTACCCCCCATTATACAGACATCGACGATGGACAGCGTAAAGCTAGGAGATGATGCATGAGAGGTTGAGAGTATTACCCGAGAAGTTGAGGGCGAGACCGAGGCATCGGGAACCTCCATACCCTCGTCTGAAAAGTCAAGATGCTCAATCTCCTCGCTGGTTGCCTCGGTAAGTCGACGTCTACCGACAAGCTTACTCGTCACTAAAATTAGTGGGGGACTGTACCCACCCTATGCTAAAGCTCACAGCACGCTTCCGCAACCATTGGAAAGGATTGCACGACGACTAGATGGCGGAAATCCACATGTGGCGTCGAATTCAGTGAGTTCTTACTGCTTTACACGACCCTCGCGCTGCCAAACCAAGTACATACCCATACATATATAGTACTACACTCAACGCGTATGATGTCTGCGATGCCCCTACGCCGTCCCCCGCCTCCAGTACACAACGGCACCCTCGTCTGCTTCAGGATCCCCATCCCTCGGTTGCCACGTCGTCGGCCTACTGATCACCCGAGCGCTGACCGCGTATACCCCCCAACATCAGAACGTCGTCAACTCGCACGACAAACCCCGTCCAGCCAGCATACATCCCGGATATCGTACCCGGCCATTTCCCTCTCCCCTCGCCACCTCCCGGTTTCCGGCTGATTTACAACCCCCGACGCGGGTGCCTGGGCGCTCACCTACTCCGTCGATCGGACGGAAGTTTGATGGGCGGCGACGGAGGCCGCGCCGCGCTCGAGCCTTGTCAGCTCGCTTTGGAAGGGTGGGCGGCATACACCCATAACGCAGCCCTGCCCCAATCGTCGGCCCAACATGTCGACAGTTGTCATGGACACGCGTCGCGTTGTGGACCACGCGATTCTGCGGAACCGGGAGCGGCGGACGCGCAGAGACGGCGCGCTGCTCTGCGAAGAGCTCAAAGCCTGCCGAATGGAGATATAGCGTGATCTCGCAAAGTTCGACATTTTCCGCCCCTCCTGCGTCCTGCTCGCTGGTCGCTGACCTTGGCACGTGTCACCCCCAGCCTCGTGTGCCCTCCAAGTACCCTCTGGTGCGCTCTGCTCGACGGTGAACGCGTCGTCAACGATGCAGAACGGCTTGAGCACGCTACGGCACACCGCGCAAGAACGGGCCCATCGCACCCGAGGCCTGCCTCCCGGCGCTCCGGCTCCGGCCTTCCCTCGCCGCAGGGGTAAGTCTGAAGTATTTGCCGCTGCGTTCTGGCTGACATTGACGCAGGGATAGACGGAAGATTGTGCGCGCGCCCAGCGCGCTCATTCCCTCAATCTTCCGACTTTTCCTGGGCAGGTCTCGGTCGCGGACCGCCGAGGTCTTCTTGCGGTGATGGCGGACTTGGGTCTGGAAGTTTGGCGGAAACAGGGCGCGGCGTATTGCCGTCGACAATGGTATAAGAGGCGGCGCGTCTGGCAGTCTATTCCAGCAAATTGCCGCTTCTACTCCTTCCCTCCTCTCCCCTCCTACCTTCTCCTACTTCCTACGTCGTCTGAAGTCACTACGCTCTCTCATGGTAAGCTTTTCTTCTGCCTTTCGCTTGCTCGCTCGGCTGACACATTCCCTACAGCTAGATCGATTCCTCTGTTTTGCCCTCGGATCGTAAGTCTTTCTCTACTCAGGCTTTATTCCCTCACTCAATCAACCTTTTCATTAGGCCTTCTTTCTCAACGACTGGTAAGCGCTCTCTTATCCCTCGCTCTACTCAATACTAACTGGCTTTCAATTACAGTCCTTCCATCATGACGCCACTTCTGGACTCATCCGCGACGCGCACCATCAATCGACACCGAACGCATCTTGCCTTCTACCTTATCTCGTTCTTACCGGTGCGTCTCTTCTCTATAAGTCACTCTCTGAGATTGACCCACTGCACAGTACTGGGCTTGCTCAGCACTGTCTCGGGCGCTTTCGGAGCAAGGACGACATCCCTGCGAGCAGAACACCCTTGTCGACCGCGGAGACGAGGCTGTGTTCGACACATACCTGGTGGGTGTGCCGTCGACGCCTGCAGCACTGGACTCATTGTTGCTGTTGCAGGAGGTGTAGTCATACAGGCCGGAGGAGAGCGCGAGGACGATGGACTCGGCGAGCTCGACTCCACGCTCGACCCTTTACTTTCGCGTTCGCGAGGTACGTCGTCAGCGCCTTGTCTTTTCGAGCACGCTGCTTGTGTTGTGGCCCTCGCTGACGATACTTCAGACAACGAGCAAGGCGTCTGCGACGCCTCAAAGCGATCCCCAACCCCTGCAACTTGCGCCTCGTGCCACGCCTTCTCCCCCAAGCAACTCATCGCGATTTTACCCGACCTCCGCATCCTCATTCTCCCAACGCTCTCGACGACGAAGACGTCGACGCGGTTAACGTCAGTGAGGACGCATTCCTCACCGTCGTCCTTCGTCCCCGAACTGACCACGTTCAACGACCGCAGGCGCCGGCTCACGATCTCACCCCCTCTCCCCATTCACGACGACAGACGGCGTTCTTTGCCGTCCTGCGCGGCGAGTCATTGGCTTGAGCGTAACATCCACCTCTCTGACAACGGCCCAGCCGAGATGTTAAGCCGGCGCGGGCTTGTCCAACCCGCCGCTGCGACATGAAGGGTGCTGCTCGAGTACAGGAGTGCGACTGACTGTCAAGGCGACCGTCACTGCGACTGAGGAGAATGTATAGAGAATGGACGGGGCTTGAGGGGACCCCCTACGACTTGGTGAGTCCGTTCGACGTGCGGCCTGTTCACATATCCCCGACCTCCATTCTCGTCGCATCTGCGCTCGCTTCCCACACTGGACGTTTGCTGAAACCCCTCCCAGACGACCTCTGCGTCATTTTTGAACCGCCGGAGGCATGCGCGCGCTACCTCGGTGAGCGATGCGACGGGGGCGGGACCCCCTCCCCTCGGCTCGAGACGCGGCGGGACAACTTTTCATACTTGTCGGGCAACTTTCCGCTTACCCCAAGCCGCCAGAGGCACGCGCGGGCTTCCTCGTCGAGCAACGCGGCGAGGGTGGGGTACCCTCGCCCTCCTTCGATCGATTTCTGACGGTGCGCCTCGTCGTTTTCATCATCCTAGGCCCCACTGACAGCTATTGAAGGGCCAGTTCTCGCGATGCCGACTCGAATACCCCGTCATGCAGAGGGGGGACCTCTGCGCAAACATGTAGAGGGGTGCGCGCCCCTCCTCTATCGTCAGAAAGTCGGGGTGGGGTTCAACTCTCGAACTTCCCCCTTGCGGTCTGGTGAGTCGTACGGCTCGCTGAGGCGGTCCTTGACGTTGATACTAATTCTCTACCCCCACTTCGCCCCTCCATCCGTCCTGCGCTACCCCCCACCCTCCCCAAAATTTGGTAAAAGCATACTGACCCTGGGACCGAAGGTATATTTGTTGACCGCCTGTCGCCGCCGGCACGCGCTCTCGCCGACCCATGCGGCAAGGGTGAGAAGGGCGCCTCCTTCAATTTCGTGATATCTGCCGGCGGGGGGAGATATGACCTACGTATCCGGTGCGTCCCTGTCCCTTCTTCATGGAAAACCCGTACTGACGCCATGAAGCCTTGCCAGACGATATCTTCGTCGCCCTTGAACCGCCGGAGGCCTGCGTGGGCTCCCTCGGTGAGTTTCTCGTCGAGGGTGGGATACCCTCCCCCACCCCCTTCGCATCTGACGGCTGACCCCCCTTGCCAGGAGATGAGATCTACGGATCGCCAATGGCTGGGAGCATGCTCGCTCTTCCTAGGCGAGCAGAAGAAGGAGGGTGGGGGGATCCCCCTCGCCGAGAGGGACAATTTATGTTTGTGAGTAGTAAAACCCATCCCCCTTGCCCCAGCCCCTCGTCGTCGTCCATAATCGCATGCTGACCGCTTATTAGACGATTGATCGTCGGGAAGGAGTCGCCGAAGGCATACGCGAGCTCCCTCGTTGAGAAAAGCGGCGAGGGTAGGGGACCTACCCCTCCTCCTCCACCCCACCCCGCCCTACCCTACCCTACCTCGAGGCTCGCCTTTTCCGCGTCGGCGAGGTATTTTTTGCCGGCCCCAAACCGCCGGAGGCGCGCGCGAGTTTTTTCAGTGAAGGGAACGAAGAGGGTGAGTTACCCTCCTCCTCCTCCTCCTCCCCACCTTCTCCTCCACCTCCCTACTCCCTTACATCGTAGTCCCCCAACCCTTTCACGCCCCTTCTAATTCATGACGACGTCGTGCAATCTCTGCGCGCGATTCTCAAGCCTGGGAAACCGGGGAGATGTGCGCGACGGCGGATGGGATAAGGGATAGTGGGGGGAGTGCACTCCCCCTTCGACTGACCGCCATCAAGTTCTGCTGCTGACGGCGTTTAGATCCAACGCGACGGAGAAGCTACACGACCACGTCGAGCGGCTGACTTTTGACGCAGGCCGCCGTCGCCGTCGACTGCATTCGTGCGACGAGGAGTGGAAGGGAGGTGGGATACGAGGGAGGGTGGGGGTGGAGTACGAAGGTGGGGAGTCGGACGGGCGAGGAGATGAAACGAGATGAGATGAGACGAGACGAGGTGAGCACGACGGCGACGATGGCGACGCGAGGGATGCGCCGAGCGCGGGGTGGAGGGAAGCGGAGGGAGGGGGGAGGGGGAGCTGTCGTGCAAGCGCAAGCGCGAGTTCTCAAGGGTGAGCGAGTTCATGATCTACTTCTACTGTAGAGCGCGGCTGACCGCTTGCTCTTAGGTCTTTCCTTTCGTCCCAACGAGCCGCCGAAGGGGAGGCTCGATTTAAACTTCGGGAGGGATGAGGGGGAGCACCTTCTCGCCTCGATGCGAGCGAGGGCCGGGTTCCTCAAAGGTGAGTGAGTTCGGGGTTTCTCTCTGCTCTCGAGCACTGCTAACTGTTCACTCGTAGGTCCTTGCTTTCTTCTTGTCGAGCCGCGGGGGACACCACACGAGCGGATTGACTTTGAACTGGGGGAAGGGGGAGGTAGCGACCCTTTTCGCAGTCGAAGGGGACTTGAAGGCAAGGTGTCGTCGTGCTCGCTGACGCTTCCCCAGCGGCGCGACGCACGGGGAGAGTAGGCAAAGGCGAGGGTTCACAGATTTTGTGAAAGGGAGGGGTGTAGGGTGGGTAGGGTGGGATCTTCGGCACGTAGATAGTAAGAATTTCTCGTAGATAGCATGTTCGTAGTAGAATTTGAATGCAATACCTTGTCATGAACAACTTGAGAGACGTACGCACGCAGAGATACAATGTCGGTGAGGAGAGGGGGGCATGAAGGCGCTCATCCTCGCGACCAAGTTCACGCTCGACGAGGGACAGGTCGTGCTCATCGTCGCCACCGAGTTCACATTCTCTCTCACGACGAGGTTCACGGTCGAAGGGGTGAAAGGTCTCGTATTTTGATATCTACCGAGCTAAGTACCTACCTACCTACATCCCTTCTCCCCAACTTTCGCTCCGTCGTGTCCCTTCCGCCGTCTCGCGAGCGCGTCCGCCGCGGCGCGCGAGTGCCCACCCCTCCGAAGGAGGGGCAGCGGAGCGGTCCCCCGCCGCGTTTCTCGCCCCTCGCTTACCTATCGTCGGCGCTAGGCACGTAATGGATGTCTGCTATCCTGGGGAGCGCGTTGAAGAAGCTGCACATGCGCAGCTGTCAGCCCAAGACTCGCTAGCGCGAGTCTTGCTCACGCCAGCCAAACCGTCGCAGGCGAACCACGTACTATGCCGCGTCGACGCGCACCTTCCGCTCGCGCACGAGGTGCTGGACGTAGAGATTGCGCTACAGCTCGCGAATCGCGTGTGCGCTCTCGCAGATCGTTCGCGCCACAAGCTCGCGGACGGGGGCGGGCCCTCTTTTCTTCTTCTCCAAATACAACTTACTGCTGCTGCTCAGGCGCATGCAAGGTCGTACGCGTCGCCCGACACCCGTGTCGTGATTGAACTCATTTACGACCGAGTCCTCCATCGATATAAGCGGGAGCAGGCGATGGCGGAGCTCGGCGACCTCGGGATTGACGACTGCTGCACCCGTGTCAACCGCGTAGTCTACATCGTCGATAATGGCGCGGACGGCGGCGATGAGGTTGAGGAAGACGAGGGGCCGCCACAGAGCACGCTCGCCCTCGAGGACGTGCGGCGCGTAGAAGTTGCTGAACTGCTTGCATATCGTCGATTTACCTGTGGAGGATGTGAGGGGAAGTTTGGGGGGATCTCGCCCGTCGCTCACCTGCGCCGGAGGGCCCGACAACAAGGACTGCCAAGTGGGTATAAGTATTTGATATGCTGATCGGAAGCTTTCAACGGCGAACCTGGGATGTCGCTGAGAGCGTGTCGCGCGCGCTTGCGACGCTCGGACTCGTGCTGTGGACGCGTGAGAGGAGTTCCCGTCGCGAGGGAACGCGCCGCGCGCTCACCTCGATCAGTGCATCGATCGCGCGGCTGGCCTGCGATGCCTGGACCTCGAGCGAACGCTTCTCTTTGCGGCTCGCACGCGATGTTCGCGAGCTCACGGTGTCGGAGATGGACATGGGAACGGCGGGGGAGAAAGGGGAGGAGGAGGAGATGGTGGTAGGAGGCAAGAAGGAAGCGGAGGTAAATGAATGTCATCACCTCATAATGTACTTTGTGACAATGACATTCCGGCATGGCAGAGGACACGAGGCACGGGCTTCCCAGATGCTATTTTAGCTCGGATCTCCGCGTCGATCCAAGATGAGACGCGTATGTCCGCTTCGCGCACGCGTAACGAGAGCGTACCCAGACGTTCTTCCCGGGAAGCAGGGGAATGAAGCGCCAAAGCTAGGCCCATCGCGGGGTGATAGTGCGTGCTGGGAGACTGAGATTTGCACGGAC
>JAMQCK010001183.1:0-11048 GCA_024196135.1 Pleurotus ostreatus/Saccharomyces cerevisiae fusant | reverse complement strand
TGCCGGCGTAGTCGATGTCGACTGAGGTGCTCCACTCCGGGTTCTGGAAGCGGGTGGAGGGTGCCTTGTCGAGGTCTTCGTGTACGAAGCCTACAGTTTCTGGTCAGCCAATGCGCAAACAGAGGCACGGTCTTTTGACTGACCTGTATTGTCGCCCACAGCAGAAAGCAACGAAGGCCCAGTCGGAGGAGAAATCAAACCCAATATCGCATCCTCCTCGATACCATCCGCCAACGAGCTGATCGAGACGTTGTGCTTCGTGTCCCACTACGTCCTCGTCAGCATCACACTCAACAACCTCTCCCAACACCACTCATACTCACCGCCGTCAAATCATGCCCACCATAAATCGTCGCCCCCGTCCCATACAACCAATGGTCTGAGTCAAAGGGGTCGATCACCAGCGCCTCCATCATCCACCCAATCTGCAGCGTCCCGAGCTCGGTGACGACGTAGTTGGGCCCGAGCCACGGCGCGAGGTCGTTGTGGTAGGAATAGTACTTGTGGATCTCCGGGTACGCGCCCCAGTCCCAGAGGGGGGACCAGGTCGCGCCGCTGTCGGTGGAGCGGTAGATTTGGCCTGGAGTGGGTGTAAATAAGTGGTGGGAAGGCAGAGGGTAGGTGGAGAGGTGGCGGAGTGAGAGAAGAGGAGGGCACGCACCATCGGGCCACCAGGCATTGAGGGCTGCGACGAGGATGGTGCCGGGGTTTTGTAGGTCGACTGCGACGCCGCCGAAGCCGAAGAAGAGGTCATCGCCGGAAGCGGGTGTGATCTCCGTCCCTGAAGCAAGGTCAGTGATGCTCGGCAAGGGCAAGACAACGGTGAGCTACTCACAGTTGCCGCTCGCGATATCATACTTCCAGACTCTAAAGACCGGTCAGCTCAGATTGACTAGGCGAAGTGAATGCACTTACGAGCCCAATGTGCCATCATACGGCCCAGCTCCGTTGCTGTATGAGATGTAGAGCAGTCCCTCAGACGGCGAGAGAACGCCCTTGTGGGGTATGAACGTGTTGTTTTGTCCAGCGACCGCGTCCCCTGCGAGCAAGATGTTTAGCTTGAGAGCAAGTGAATACATAAAACAACAACTGACATGTAGCACCAGCATCTTCAGATACGAAAATGTTATCTTCGCCCGCGCTCGCAACGCCGACGAAGATTCGAGGAGTGGGGTTGCCAGAGCTACCGGAGGTCGAGTCGAAGGTGACCCACGAGACGCCTGCCACACGGTCAGCTCGTGGACGAAGTCAGGTTATGCGAACATACCGATGATGTCGCTGTTGTAGCCCGTAGTATCGCTGGGGTCAGCTACGTACGTTCCCGCACTCGGAAGTCCAGAGACCGCCTCCCAGGTAGCACCATAGTCTGTCGACTTGAGTAGCCCGTTCCCACTTCGCGCGCCAAAGTAAAGCACGCTGTTGTCATTCGGGTCCACAACTAGACGCTCGCCCCTAGCAAACCTTCGTCAGTCCAACTCGAAATGCGCCTTCAAGTACCGATACTCACATTCCACGCCCGGGCATGTTGCCTCCGACCTTGAAGTTCAACTCGACAGCGTTGAACGTCTCCCCATAATCCTCCGAGATCAGGATGTGACCGTTGTTGGGGTCCCAGTCGTTCGTGTACTCGCCCGTGGCAAGGTAGAGGCGGTTGGGTTCAACGGGGTCCGTCGCAAGGGCGTCGACACCCCAGTAGTTCCAGGTCTCGCTGTTGGCGAAGTCGAGCAGGGGTGTCCAGGTGTCGTCGGAGTTGAGCTTGTAGGCGCCCCCAATGTCGGTGCGGGCGTAGGCAAGGCCCTATAGTGATCAGGTCAGGAGGATGCCCAAGGAAGTAAAAGGAACGAGATTGACCTTCTCGCTCGGGTTGAAGACGATGCCGGGGACGAAGCCTCCGCCTCCGCCGATCTGCGCGGTCACGGTCATTCAGTGAATGCTCGGCCTTACGTCCGTATGAGACTTACCTTCACGTTCTTCCAAGAGTATGCTTGCGCATCAGCGGCGGAGGAAAGCAAAGGAGAGAAAGTGGTAAGCGCGGCTGCCACCGCCGCGGTAGACCACATTGTGGGGGAAGAAACGAGTGAGGTAACTTGTACGGCTGGTTTCGCGAGAGCTGGCCCTTATAAGCGTCAAGGAGACCGTCGAATCGCATGCGACGCCATCCGAAGAATACGCGCGGGTCGCACGGGTTGAGGTTGGTGTCCCCGAGTAATACGCGCGAGCATGGGCATCTTCTATAGGATGGTGAGACATGTTCGTATTCCAGGTTGCTGTGAGGACATACAAGTCCTGGACATTACCAGGGCTTCATGAACGCGCCAGATAGACGATGATCTGCGAGAGAAAATCAGTAGGAAAAGATCTGAAAGTAACGCACGGGTCTTGGGAAGACTTCGCGATGAACCAGACACATGATCGTTTTTCGACAGGTCGTTGCCGACGGATCAAGTCTGGATAATGAACGATTCACGAGTCGAGGCTGATCCAGGGCCAGTCAACTTTGCGTGCTTGCACCCAAGACAGGAACACCGCACGGTCAAGCGGTCAAGAAGTGCATGGTATAGGAAGGAAAGCATGGCACAAGTCGATCAGGTAAGGCGCTACTATCGGCTGGGTTCCTCGTACTCCTTGTGATTCACCCAATCCGAATGGGAAAGTGTAGGCGTTGGGGATAATTGCGTGTCGTCCTCCGTCCATTTGTACGTGGGCGTCGACGGCTCGGACGACAGATGCCCCTGTGCGAAAGTCGCATGCCCGCCAGAAGGCTGTAGTGATGCACGAACATCGGGCTGCATGACGAACATGCCCACAAGACGGAGGTCGTCCTCGTTCGGGTCCTCAACGCGACCAATCGTGCTCAGCACCTCTGGACGACCACGGACGAACCAAATGATTTGCAGAAGACCGAGCGAATCTAGGACGTCGACTGCCCCGACGGTACGGGATTCGCGCGGGCGTACGAGTAGCGCATTAGTCATCATCAAGAAGAGGGAGACGATGAGACCAGCGAGAACGGGTACGGGACTTAGCTGTGGTCAAGTCAAGTCATGTAAGCGCGATATATGGGCGGACGCACGTGCAATCGTAGTACAACTTCAGGACGAGTGACGGGTGTCTTCTTGTCGCGTCGAATGGAATACCGATCTTGCTTGTTGACCTGGTTGACTGCAAGGTCGCTCAGCACTCCGCCGTACGAGAAAGGACAGGACTGACAAGACCAGAAGTACGATGCCGCCAGCCGGCTCAGAGCATTCTTAACGTCGGAGAGTCCAACGCGACCACGCGCGACCTGCCCGCCCTTGTTCAAATCCAGATCCAAACAGGTGATGAGGTACCTGCGTGAACGTCGTCGATGTTGTGGCGCATGCAGCTATGCAGTGCACGTACTTTTCCATGAAACCAAGCCGGTTACTTCCTCCGTAATAGTCGCTGGTCGTATACTGGCTCTGGACGCCTGTGCTCCACTGAGGGGCAATGAGAACGGCTTCTTCCCAGAGTAAGGCAACGACATACCAAGTCCAAGATGTTGAAATCCTCTGATGCAACGGCGTCCTGGGGCTGCCATGCCGAGAACGCCGAGCTAGTGCGCAATGGTGGAATCTGCCCGTCCAGAGCCAGGCGCGTTGTGCGTGAGACCTCGACAGTGTGGTTGTGACTATAGAGGTCGCAGCCAACGATTGATATGTTCGTGGAGAGGCGCCCATACGGCAGCGTGAAATTGGGTAGCTGGGTGCCCGCTGAATCCTCGAGATCGAAGCTGCCGTACAAATAGAACGTGCGGTTGAGTCCCGGGGACGGATCGTAGGTACTTTTCTTGCGAAATCCCAGCACCATAGTGTTGTTGACTGAAAGTTTGGATTTAGCAACATCCGCGGCTAGAGGAAACGTCATACAACTTACGGTATATATACTTAAGCACAACATTCGCTTGCTGAGTGCCGTTCGCATACTGATGAGTGATGTTGTATTCTGGTATCGTACTTTCATCCCCCTTTCTTCCGTCGTCCACAATTGTCAGGTCGTTGAGTGTTCCGCAGGTCACGTTGAAGGTCGTCGCCTCGAGAGAGACCGTACCGTTGCCATCATTGACCAGCAACTGGTCGTACATTGTGGCACCGTCTAGGCCAACGGTCTGATGTGGTTCGGAGAGTGCAACGTAGGGCAGCAGGCTGGAAGCGTCGCTGAGCAGAGTAGTAAGGAGATGACCCTCTATGTTAGTCCGGTCAGCCATGGTGCTGAAAAGGAATGAGTCATCAGACGATGGACGGCGCGGCAGCGAAGAAACACACCTGAACATATGGTCTACCCTTGGATAAGCGGCTAAGCTGGTCACCTCGGCTGGTTGAAGCTGAGTTCCGACCTGCAAAGAGAACATGGCAGGGATAGTGACGTGCAGGATAGCGGCGTTGACGAGATAGCTTGTAATGAGCGAGATGGAGCCGATCGTACTGCGAATCCTTGATTGTCCGTACAGGGTCATGAGTGCGGAGCCCAGACCGATCCAGGAGTTGAACTCGTCGTGCATGGCGGTCAGGGTTTGCTGGCTCGTGAGCAGACGGCGTAAGGCGAGCCGTTGGGTCATCCAGATGAGCAATGCGCCATAGATCTGCGCAATTGAGCACTCAGATCCCGTGCTGTAGCGAGAAAACGCTACTGACTGTTGCAAAGATCGTCGCCGAGACGGTGACCGCAGTGGATGTCAGGTCGCCGAAAGATTCGTCGGAGAGTTGGACTACGACGTTCTCCTCCAAATGAAGAAGGCAGACGACGAGCAGTGTAACGTGTGTCAAGACAAGTATTATGTGCATGGCATACGATAATCGGCGCAGAAAACGAGCTTGCCGGAAGTTCTCACTGAGAGAGGTCACGAAGTTCCCCGCCTTGGCTGTTTGCGTGGTACTCAGAATAGCTCACTTGCAATAGGCTGATGCGAGCGCACCTTGGACAGAGTCCCAACTTGATTGCGGGCGAGGTCCGCGCGGTGGACTTGCTGCTGCATGCATGCCCCACGTGTATATGAGCGACACGCACGGACCTTTACTCGAGAAGGGCTGCGAATCCGAGGGGACGCGGGTTATGAGTATCCTCCACATTCGCGAGGTGGTTCGAAAATTACGGTCCTGCACCACGGAAGCGTCGCAGACGGAGTACAAACGGGCTTCGTAACCCATGACATGACTTCTTCGCAGCGCCTCAGCATGCAGGGTCTCTATGGGCTAACGATGGGGGCTCCTTCGAGCGCTCACGACGAGCTCAGCCTTGTTCACCGCCCTGTTGGAGGAGGCCAAGATGATTGCTGATAGAGTCGATATGGCGGTTGAGTACAAGGCGCGCAGCGTGGGAATGTAAACGGGACCTTCTTGTTTTCGCTTTTCTCCATCTAGACATCAGCGCTTGTAGCGTTGCTGCTATGGCCTGGACCTCTGCTCATGTATACATCCTTTCCCTGTGCCGAGCTTGTATAGCCTTGAGCCTTGAGCTCATCGCCGTAGAGCGTCCTGACCGACCTCATACCGGACAAAGCGCGAATATTTGCAAGAGGTATGTACATACAACCCGAGACCGCAAAACATGAGAAGTCCACAAGCAGGTATCTCGAAATATTCGGTCTTCAATCTACAGTAAGGAGTGAATAGTATAGAAAGGAATTGATGCCAAGATCGAGTTCGGCAAGTATGCACTAGTATCTGCTAGGTTCCTCGTATGGTTTCTGATTCCCCCAATCTGAGCCCGAGAGTGTAGGCGTCGGGGACAGTTGATTGTCGTCCTCTTGCCACTTATATGTAGGCGTCAACGGCTCCGATGATAGATGCCCCTGCATGAAGGCCGCCTCCCCACCGGCGGAGGGACGCAACGATGCCCGAACGTCGGGCTGCATGGCGAACATGCCAACGAGACGGAGGTCATCGTCGTTCGGATTCTCGACACGACCGATGGTGCTCAACACCTCAGGACGACCGCGGACGAACCAGATAATTTGGAGCAGCCCGAGGGAGTCCAGGATGTCGACTGCCCCTACGGTGCGGGATTCGCGCGGGCGGACGAGAAGCGCATTCGTCAACATCAGGAGGAGGGAAACGATGAGACCAACGAAAACGGGTACGAAACTCAGCTGTGACGGAGTTAGCGCCTTGCGAAAAACGATATAGACGAAGACGTACGTGCAACCGTAGGACGACTTCCGGACGAGTGACGGGCACGGTCTTCTCGCGCCGAATAGAATATCGGTCTTGCTTGTTTACCTGGTTGACTGCGCGGCTGCTCAACGACTCAGCGCACAAGCAGAGGAAATACGAGACTCACAAGACCAGAAGTAAGATGCTGCCAGCCGGCTCAGGGCATTCTCAACCTCGGAGAGTAGGACACGACCGCGCGCATCACCGAGCGCTTCCTTGTTCAGGTCGAGGTCCAGACAGGTGATGAGGTATCTGTGCGAACGTCATCGATGTCATGGCTTATGGAGATCATGTGGCGTAGATAACGTACTTCTCCATGAAGCCCAGCCGGTTACTTCCTCCATAGTAATCGCTGGTCGTATACTGGCTTTGCACGCCCGTGCTCCACTGCAAGACATTGGGCACGCTTCGCTTGTGTAGCAGAAGCGACGACTTACCAGGTCCAAAATGTTCAGATCTTCTGGTTCGACGACATCTTGCGGCTGCCACACCGAAAGGGTCGAGCTTTCGCGCAATGGCGGTATTTGCCCGTCCAGAGCCAGGCGCGTCGTGCGCGAGACCTCGACCGTGTGGTTGTAGCTATAGAGGTCGCAGCCCACGATCGTTATGTTCGTCGTAGTGCGCCCATAGGTTAGCGTCAAGTTGGGCACGAGGGTACCGGCGAAATCCTCGAGGTCGAAGGTGCCGTACAGATAGAAGGTGCGGTTGAGGTCCGGGGTCGAGTCGAAGGGACCCTTACTGCGGAATCCCAGAACCATGGTGTTGTTGACTGTTGGGCTTCTTCCATGCGGGAGACCGCCGCGAAAAGGGGAATGACTTACGATATATATACTTGAGCACGACGTTTGTTTGGAGAGTGCCGTTCGGATAAACGTGGGAGACGTTGTACGTTGGTAGTCTGTTATCCTCCGGCGTGACCTTTTCCTCCACGAATGTCAGATCATCCAGTGTGCCGCAGGTCACGTTGAATGTCGTCGCCTCGAGAAACACGGTGCCGTTGCCGTCGGTGACCAGCAATTGGTCGTACATCGTCGCGCCGTCCAGACCGACAGTTTGATGAGCATCCGTGAGCGCAACGTAGGGCAATAGGCTCGAGGCATCGCTGAGAAGAGTGCCAAGTAGGTAGTTGTCCGAGTTCCTCCAGTCTGCCCTCACACTGAAAGGGGATGAGTCGTCAGTCTATGTACGCCACCGCAACGAAAGAACATACTCAAATATGTGGTCTATACGCGGATACGCTGCGAGACTGGTGACGTCCGCTGAATGAAGCAGAGTTCCGACCTGCAGCGAGAACATGGCCGGAATTGTGACGTGCAGAATAGCGGCATTCACGAGATAGCTTGCGATGCAGGAGATGGAGCCGACAGCGCTGCGTATTCTGGTCTGTCCATATAGGGTCATGAGGGCGGACCCCAAGCCAATCCAGGAGTTGAACTCGTCGTGCATCGCAGTGAGTGTTTGTTGGCTAGTGAGCAGACGACGCAAAGCGAGTCTTTGGGTCATCCAGATGAGCAGGGCGCCGTAGAACTTCGCGATTGAAGCATCAGTACCCCCGCAAAGGATAGTTGCCATTGCACATACCGTCGCGAAGAGGGTGGCCGACACGGTGACGGCAGTGGACGTGAGATCGCCGAACGAGTCGTTGTCGGTGAGCGGGACCACGACGTTCTCCTCGAGGTGCAGGAGACAGATGATAAGGAGCGTTACGTGCATGATGACCAGGAAGATGTGCATGGCGTATGACAGTCGGCGTAGAAACCTGGCTTGACGGAAGTTCTCGCTGAGGGAGGACACGAACCTCCCCGCCTTGGCTGGTCGCATTGCATCAGTTCTCGGGACGCAAGAGGGCGTTAGATGAACACACCTTGCATCGTATCCCAGCTAGGCTGAGAGAGAGGTCCACGGCCATGAGGACGGCCAGCCGAAGGCATAGCGTGAGTGAGCTAGACGCACACCGCGCGAGGATGGATGGAGGTTATGAGTGTACATCTGTAAATAAATTACTGACAAGAAGGTGAACGCATCGCAGACCCGAAAACAACGGGTTCCGTCGCCATCGTGAGAGCCTACAGGGAGCTTCACAGGGAGTGCTTCATGGCGCCTCCGCAACAACTCAGAATCTCAAACCCAAGATGACCTGCCCTCAGAGGAGAATTGGCACGCTCGGGAAGATCCCAACATCAGAAAAAGCGTTCGGCAGCGAAGGAAGCGCTCAGGGTAACAAGTAGATGGCTGTGTCAAACGCACGACGATGAAGAGTCTTGATTGAGTACATGACGGTCAAGCTCAAGGTGCGCAGCGTGGGAGTCTGGTGCGGATCCTTCCTCGTCGACTTGCTCCATCCGGTCATCGGCGCTTGTTGGCGTCCGGGTCGCAGACTCGCAGACGCGCCACCGTCGCCGCAGGCATCAAACTGCAGCCGAAGCTGCCTCCCCATCGAGCTACCCTGCCCGTTCACAAACGATCATCACTTTCCTCCACCCGCTATACCCTCCGCCAAGCGCCCTACCCCTTCCCCTCCGCCAAGCGCCCTACCCCTCCCCCACCACCCACCATGTCCGCCCTCACCCGCCTCCTCTCCCAGCTCGCCTACATCCTCCTCGTCCTCATCATGCTCATGCTCACCGGCCTCTCCTGCGTCGCGCTCCTCAGCCAGGCGTTCCGGCAGTCGGCGGACAGGAAGCGAGGGTCGGACGCGCTGATGATTTTGGCGGCGTATGTGATTGTGGTGAGTAGCTAGCCTTTCTCGTCTTATGCAGGAGCCGTGGGTCATCGCAGTCCACCCTTCTTGGCGATACCGGCTTCCTGCCCCAGAGTTGAGCTGGCTCACCTTGCGACGGAAGGCTCACACATCCCCCTCAGGTCGTCGTATCCCTGGTGCTTTGCTTCCAGCGCCGGATCGCCGTTCGGATGCGGCTCGCGCGAATCTCGAAGGTGCATAGGATGCTGAGGAAGGGGGATGTGCCGAGGGTGCGTGTAGCGGTCTTCTGCTAGCTAGACCGAAGCTGATGAAGCTTTCCTGCCCCTCCGCTTCATACCTGCCCTGCGCCAACCTACCCTGCACGCCAACCTACCCTGCATGCCAACCCCCTCCGTGTGCCGATCAACCCTATGCGCCACCCTGACCTGCAATCATCTCCCCGGACATATAGCCAGTCTACCGCTACATGACGGAAGAATACGTCCGGACTTGCCTCATCGCACATGAGTCCCTTCCCAAGGATGTGATTCATCCAGGATGGGGACAGCCAGGTGCGTCCACTTAGCCATGAATCAAGATATTCCAACTAATCGTCCTTCCTAGGCGGTCCTTACGAAGGTATCAATTTCCGCCGCGCGCTCCTCGACACCATACCTAGACTAGGTGCGTTTATTATCTCTCCCTATCCTCCCCCTCTCTCTTCCCTGTCTCGCTCATTCACCTACCTTTCCTCATCCCCCTCTCCCCCCTTTCCCCTCCCATATGCTTTCCAACCTCCTCTCCTCACTAACCCCTCCCCAGACGCCCTCGCCCGCGTCGTCATCCCCGCCCTCCCGCCGCTCCGCCCGCACATTCGGATGCTGCACCACTTCCGGTTCCTCCTGCCCCTCCTCACCAACCCGCGCGAGCCGAGCATCCGCGTGGGGCCCGATGGGGCGGTCGAGAATGGGGAGGTGGGCGAGGAGGAGCTGGTGACGGCGCTGCATTGGTATGATGCGGCGGTGCAGGTGAGGGGTTGTTTGTTCGGTCGGGGTGGAGGAGGAGGCGGGTATGCTGACGACAATGTCCAGATTGCGCGACATTCAGCTCGTGAACCCACGCAGGAGGAGTTTGAGTCAGGGATTCAGGCGTTGGAAGAGATCATGACAACGTGCGTGGGCTGTTCCTTTTGTCTGTGCTGTCTGTGCTTCCCGTTTGGTATCAATGGGCGTGCATCGTCATCTTTCACTGCCACTCTGCAAACTCACGGCATTCACGGACCATGGTCATTCATGATCATCTTGTTGTTCGTCATTCAGAGTCATCTCTATTTTTCTTGTTACGGTCATCGCTGTGCCCTCTGACAGCATCAACTCGAGCCTTGAGGGCTATTCTGATACGAGTCGAGATGATGTTGCCGCTGGCGTACTCTGACACGACACTGACATACCCTGGTCTCTAGATTGCACGAATGCGAGATGGAGATGTTTGAGGCCTCGGAGACGCAGTTGGTCGCGCCATCGACGGTCGAGTCGATGCCGTCGCGTTGAGTCAATGCCTTCGCGATGAAGGACAACAGGGATTGCAATGGACGACCACAGGTTCTGCAACGAGGTGGTATGACCATAGGTCCGGTAACAGCGCAGCTGCAACAGCAACGGCCCAGTGCATGCATCGGCAACAGCTCGGGCAGTCAAGGACATGTTGAAAGGCGACTTCGCTGCCAGCCATTGTCTATAGCCGCTGGCAGTGAGCCGCCATAACCTTCCGGAGTGCTGCCGGGTCTATTCACAGGGCCGCGTGCGATGCACTTACCATCGATGGCAACTGGTATAGGCCGGCCACGTCGCGGCTTGGTCACGCATGGTGAGCCGCAGCGCGCATGGCAAGCCGCACACACAGCGCGCGTTGGGTTGGGATCACGGTGGCACACCCTTGCACATACGGCCACAGCACGGTCCTACACTTTTCGGTGGAGCGTTCGTGGTAGTCCGTGGTACTCGCAGTCGCACCGTACATAGTTTTGTGGTCAATATGAAGGTCTTCTTCGCCTTGTCTGTAAAATGAAGTTTGGGGTGCCTGGTTGGCGCCGGTTTCGACGGACCGAGCGGTGTGTTGCCAGATCAGTCAACATCAACAAAGCCCAGCGCAACTCTCCCCTAACGACGAACGCGGTGGCTGGAAATTGCTCTGCG
>JAMQCK010001182.1:0-11062 GCA_024196135.1 Pleurotus ostreatus/Saccharomyces cerevisiae fusant | reverse complement strand
CACCAAGAAGCGCGCCCCCGTTGCACGCGGCCTTCTGGTCGAAGACTCCGAGGAGCGTCCGGTCACCAAGATACGTAAGGCTATGTCCACGCTGAGCCTACACGGCGTCGCTATGGATGTGGAGGACAATGAAGAGCGAGGAGAAGGAAGTTCTGTGGCGTAGGTTTCTGAATAGTAGGGCTTATGAAGTAAATACTCTCTAGCCTGACCTTTACTTTGCATAACGATAGAGCATTTCAATGAGAAATCGTCCAAAGTGCGACTTTCATCTCGAAAAATGGCTGGGTTCGAACTCGCGAACAATGGAAGGTCTGGAACATAAGGCACGTGATCGCGTTTGCACACGTGGAGACCCGATCGTACACGACGCGCCTCTTGCTTTTGACCTGACGCACATCTTGCAAGGCTAAGGTATCCCCGGCTTGACAGGTGCGTACGATGTTGCTCCTTCGTAGCTACGGATATATCTTTTCCACTGTACGCGCGTCGGCATGCGGACGAGAGAGAGACTCAAGCTTGGGACTCTGGATTGAATGCAGGCCGGCGTCGCGTCAGGTTCACCTGCCGCCTATGTACCACACGAAACCTTATTACATGCGCTAAAAGTACCCTAGGATCATGAAACTTCGCCATGGCAAGACTTTACCAAGCGGATGGAAAGGACCAACTATCGACACCGACGTCGACTTGGATGAACTGAGCATCTCATATGGCGCCGAAGAGCACGAGGACTCGGAGGACGAGGGCGACTACGACCTTCAAGACGCGGTGGAAGATGACGCCGAGTCCTGTCCACCCGCCCAGAACCCTTTTCCCATCCTATCTCGCGCATCCTCTTCGACAACTTCCAACGCCTCAACACAACCTCTTGACTCGCCGGCCGCGAAGTCGCGAGACAAACGATTGTCTCACGAGAAGCGCAGGCGGAAGCGCGCGCACATGAAGGCGGACAAGAAGCCATGGGAGCTCACAGCGCGCCCTTCAGCCCGGCGCAAGTTCGTGGACTTCGCTCGTCCTATCAAGACGAAGGCCAAACTCGCGGGCCTACGCATCACGCGGACTGGCTACACTGCGATGCGAGAGGAGAAGGCTGAGAAGACGCGGAAGCGCGTCTACCGCCTCAAGGACCTGGTGGGCCCGCAGTCGGCCTTCAACTTCGAACTGTATAACTGGGATGGCGTGTAAGCATTGCCCGCTTTCAACCGCCCGGGCGCATAGTCTGACTATCAAATAGAACACCCGTACCTATCCTCGACAAGAAGAGGCGGGTTATCGCCGTCCTTGCTGGCACTCCAGACCAGAAGGATTGGCCCGCCCAACACACCAGCCTCGCCGACGCCATTGAAGCCGCCCGCCCCAAGCTCAAGTTCAGCACCGTACAAACGAAGCACAGGCGGGGAGTATTCCCCGCCATCGCTGTAGGCCACTCGTATGGCGGCGGGCAGATGCGTCCTATGCCGGTCAGCCAAGAGCCATCCAACGTACCTACCCTCATCGCCCTCCTCACGCATATTGCCTTCATCCGCCTGGCCGGCTTCGCGACTGGGGTGATCGCCAACTGGGCCCCTCTCTTGTTTGCCCACTACGCGAAGTACTGCGAGCTTCTCTCGAATCGCCTCCCGGATATCAGCTTCAACTTCCCAACCACCGTATGGGCTGCCGTCACCATCAACTTCGGGCCTCGTACAATCTCCCTCCGCCATCGAGACTACGCGAATCTTGCGTGGGGTTGGTGTCCTATCACCGCCCTGGGCAGATTCAACCCCGACGCAGGTGGCCACCTCATCCTCTGGGACCTCCGCCTCGTCATACGGTTCCCTCCCGGGTCTACCATCGCCATTCCGTCCGGTCTACTTATACACTCCAACACGGCCATCGGAGCACGCGAGACTAGATTTTCGGTAACGCAATACACCGCCGGCGCGATTTTTCGGTGGGTAGACCAAGGCTATCAGACGAAGGAAGAGTTCCTTGGAAAGTTGACGGCTGCTGAGAGGAGGGAGTTTGACGCGCGGGAGAAGGTACGCTTCGCACACGGACTGAATATGTATTCTACGTTGGATGAGTTGCGTACAGAAGATGCCGATAGCGACCTGTCAGAGATAGACGAGTAGTGTAGTTTCTTGATAATAGACATGGTGTAGACCATAAGCAATCGAGTGAATGAAGCACTTTGAAGCCGAAAAAGGTCGAGACACGTTGGGAATAGACGACGACGTGCGTATTCCAGCAAAGCTAAATTACATCGTAGTGAATACAATGGACGCAAGTACAGCCAAAGCGGGCACAACGACGATAGCGTAGACGAACAAAGCGCGAGAGTGGACATACAGCCACCTGTCGATACGATAGGTCGTAAAGTACCCCATTCGCCAGACGGCAAGAGACACAAGCCCGATTTCGCGCGCGAAGAAGCGATAAGCCGCCGTGGAGCGGCAGTCTGCGAACAACTTGCCGTTGTAAGCGTCGAGGACCGCATGTGTCGGCGACCAATCACCAGACGCATCAACAGGGACGGGAGTACCTATGCCCCAAACGTGGATATGCCCCCCGGTCGTGGCGGGACCTGGCACAACAACAGCACCTGTACAACGGCGATGAGTTAGGGGAAGAAGTAATTACGGGAATACGCACCATTTGAGGTCAGGTCGGCGTTGAAGGCGAAGGCGTTAGGCGTGAATGTCGACCACAAACGTTGCTCGTACTCGAAGACGACGGCTCGGAAAAGGGGCAGAAGGATATAGGCATCGAGGATAGCATCTGAAATGTTGGCTCAGAGAATGGGACAATACGAGCGCCGTGTCGACTCACAATTGATTTGAGCGACAGATAAGAAGAGAGCCGACCACTTGCTAGTCTGCATCTCCTTGTCTACGTATACACCGAGGACGATACGAGCCATGTCGTCGAGCGAGATATGCGAGGTGAGGGGCGCAACCTCGATGGAGGGATGCATACATTTCCAGAGGTTACTGAGCTCCCAGCCATTATAGACAGCAACGGCGAAATGGCGAAGAAGCAAGACGGAGTCGCCTATGCGGGATTCAACATGGGAAGATAGAGGCATAGGAGGGAGACGCACCTTTGAGCTCGATGCCAACCTTTATGATGAACGGGTCACGGAAGATCTCCCGCACTCGCACAGGAATATCTGAAGTGATTAGGGCGAAGATATATGCGCCATTTCAGATCACTCACCTCCCAATGCTAGCAAGTCGAACACGATGACGACTCCATCGCGCACGATGGTGAGCAGGCGAAGATAGTGGTCGCTGGACCTCGGAACAGGAACGCCAATGGTTCGCATGTCGCGGTCGCTGCGCTTGTTCCCGACGTACTCGATATCGAAGGGGACAACGGTTAGGTTCGACGCAGGACCCGTCGAAGGGAAGTATCGGGCCAGTAGATCATTGGCATGGGCCATGTCTACGACGTAGAAGGCACGGACGGTAGCGGGGAGGGCAGCGCGTGGGAATGTGCGCGAGCGGACGTAGGACAGAGGGTAGCGCATTGTCAGCACAACAAAGGGGAGAGGTGAGTTAAGGAAGAAAGACAGGCGGCGGGTAGTGCTAGGAGAAGAGGAAAGAAGGGACGAGGCTTACTTATATATCATCGCAACAGACGCATGGTCGAAAGAATTGAAATCCGAAACCAACAACGGGGACTATATGGCGTCCATCCACTTCCGCAGAACGGTTCTCGACGCGGCTAAATTGATGGAGGGGTTGTCCCCGGACGCGACGCACAGGACCGCAGCAAAGGAAGCGGAGAGCAGGATGAGCAAGGAAAGGAAGGCGTGTTTCCAACATAAGCTGTTAGTAGGTCGCAAAAGACACAGGTCTACGATACCTTGGCCATATAGCAGACGGCGTCAGTGCAATACAGCTCAGTCGAGAGACCACCAGCGAGGGGGCAGAGAACTGAATGAAGCGAAGAAGACGGCAACCGGAACTTTCCGAAAGAACATTACAATGCCCGATATGGAAGGCCATTTGCAAATTCGGACTTGAATCCGCTTTCTTCGAACATTCGACCACCACAAGTCACAACACGTAGAAACAACGGGCATGTCGAACACGAACGGTCCCGCTAATGTCAACAACCAATCCGCAGGCGTGGAGAACGGACGTAAGCGTAAATGGACGACTCAGATGATGAAGACGTGGGTCGCCACGAATCCCTCGTGCACTGCACCTGAGATCTATCACCGCGACCCCAAGGCTGCAGCGAGAGCGGAGAAGAAGAAGAGGTGAGCGAATGAACCAAAGATATAAGGTCCGGACTAACCGAAAGGAAGGAGGAAGATTGAGGAGGAGACTCGAGCGCCAACGTACCGCGATTATCGAGAGGCCCAGCCGGCGCTACAGAACCCGGATGCATTCCGTTTGAACTTGCCTGAAGAGTTCTCCGGATTTTCAAGGGAAGCGTACATTCCGGCGTATACAAGGGCTTGGGATGGAAGCGCTATGCCTCCCCCACCGGAAGCCTACGGAGCCGTAGAATACCCGGCAACGTCGGGGACTTCTGGCGCGAATATGCATATCCTCGACGCACTGATACCCTTCGAAGAGGAAAAGCGATCTACTTGGGCATGGAGTACGATAGGTGAGCTCGTTGTACTCGCATACCTTAACCAATTTCTGAATCCTAAGTAGCGCTGGAGCACGAACTCGAGAGCGCATCCTGGTCGTCTCCGGAAGGGAGTGAGAGAGAATTATCTCAAGGTCCAACTTCTGCATACGCGGAAGCTGGCTTCGCAGCCACAGCCATGGGGAGAACGGGATCATCAGGTGAGTATTCTACGAGACGATTGGTTACCCGCTGACTGATACATGCCGAAGACGGGCGTGTCCGTGATGAATTCGGTGCTCGAAAGCTGTCCATTCACGACGAAAAGACCGAAGACGGCGGGGGAGACATTGGTGAGTTAGATACGAGTGTGGTCGAAGGCACGCGCAGTGTATCTCACCATTATAGTTGAAGACGAATCACATCACCGTACGCAGGCATCGGCGGAAACAGATGCCGGTCTTCGACTAGATCAATGGACAAGCGGTGGGTACTCAGAGCGAAGATGAAAGATGTCACTCATGATACTTCGTAGCGATGGACTTAACTGAAGATGGCGCGAACACGCCGTGCGATAGCAACGAACGTTGCTCCCGCCCCGGCATAAACTCCAACCCAGGTGCGCGAATACGGTTCGATAGCAGGATCATAGGCATATATAGCGCCCCAGGGCCAACTTCAGAAGGCGAGCAAGATGGCGCGACGCAGGAAATCCGAGAATTTGGGCAGGAGGGTGAGTGCTCCGTCCGCCTTTAAGTTTGAAAGTCTAATGAGGACTCACCACGAATCAAGGCCCCTCATCTTCTGCGCCGGCCAACGCAACACAGCGCTTGCCGCCACCTAGAGGGGCAGACGAACCCGACGGCGGAGAAGCAGGTGAGCGGAAAGTACGCGAATGGGCTGGAGGGCGTAGCTGAAATGCCGAAGGCCAGCGATCGACTGGGATGGACCGTAGCGGCCTTGAGCTCGACGCAGAGCAGGAGCCTACGGACGCGCACCTCGGACCGACTAGTACGGTCGAAGAAGAAGGGAGCAGCGAGTCGGGTAATAAGGCACGCATCAGATATCAAAGGCAATAACTCACAGACACCCAGAGAGCAATAGTACGCAAGAGCGCATTGAGCGCACGCAAGATAGACGGGACGCTCAGAACAGCACAAGCGCGGGACAACTAGAACGCAGTGGTCGCGCGAGCGAAGGCCCCAGTGACGGCGGTACGCACCTGTAATGGCCGTATCTACTCGCTACTGAGATCGACTAAGATGCAGAGAACGTCGGTACAATGGCGAGCGAATTCAACGCCGGATGGAGAAGATACGGACCACAGGGCGAAGACATATGCGACTACGTCCCACATTTCTCCGATTCACCCAAGATACGATGGCCGACAGGTGTACGGACCCTGGCGCCCTACATTCCCACAGGAGACCAACGAAGAGGGATGAAGAACAAGTTGAAATGGGTGAGGAGTACGAGTTACACTTAAGGCGATGTACTCAAACCCGCTTCAGGATCAGATATATACGACGACTGCCGCACGAAAGTTCAAGAGCTCCAGAGACCGGCCTGACATCTGCGTCCATGCGACGTTCACAACACAGGCAGAAGCGGTGAAGCTCATCAGGCAATGCATGGCCAAGGGCCTCCCTCTCGTATTCGACGACTATCCAGACTCGCTCCGATGGGCGTGCGCGTCAAGTACAGTTGACGACGATCCGTTCATGGACCCCGTGCGGTGGTCCGACGATGAAGTAGAAGGTGTCGTCGGAGCGAACCTTCTATCTCCCCGTGATTTTCAAGGTAAGTCGTACCGGCCACCGTACAATCAACAAGCTAATTCTGCGAAGACGCGGCAGTCAGAGAGAAGGAAGAACTCGCTCCTTACATCACCGCCACCCTACTCGAGTTCCACACGTGGCTCAAGTTACCAGGCGTGGTTCGATGTATATTGGACCTCACCTGCGGGTTTCCCCAAAGCGACGACCTGACCAAGTGAGTAGACCTTAGGATTGCGTCGACATGACTGATGCGTGTATGCAGCCGGATCGCAGACAACGTCGTCCAGTCGGTATCGCAGACTTACGGAAACAAATACAGCGGCCACTCTACCGTTGCTGCAGACATGATGAAGACGCAGGATTGGTTTTTACTGCACACAAGCGGGTTCTTGACCTTCGGACACATGGACGCCAGCGGCATGGCGACTTCAGCTCAGATTCGCGGCGCAGGCATGAAGCAGTGGATAATCTACAAGGCGACGAAGACGCCCGCTCCCAAGCCGACCGATACGCGACGAGCGCGCGAGAAGGCGATGGATGCTCTCGTCACGCGTTTGCACGAGCTCATCGAAGCTGCGAGCGACGAACGACTGGAGCCAAAGAAGCGCAAATCGAAGGATTGGCAGGTGGATGGTTGCATCATCGAACTTAGGCCAGGGATGAAGTAGTAAGCAGACGGATAAATTGGATTGGCACGCATTTCGTGACTAACGAATCTGTAGCTTTCAGCCATCCGGAACTGTACACGCCGCATACACACCAGTACCGACGGCGGCTGCAGGCAAGCACTTCTTCACCTACGACGACCTTCATCGCGTCGAGGTCTCGAGAAGAATACAGGCGAAGTACCCGGGAACAACGAACCATAATCACACCTGCGGCGTGCAGTTGATGCTTATATCGATGGCGGCGTCCATACCAATCAAAGCCATGGGAGGTCGAGGTAAGGACAGCGGTGCGATACGTCACGCCGACAAAAAGCTTACGAACCTATAGTATTCTTCCGCAAGCCCTCGATCGCGATGGCTCTGATGCTTACGCGACCGTACGATTACATTCGAGACCCGAGCGACAACGTGGACGAAGATGGCGAGATCGCCGCGGTCGACGAGGAAGATGGCGAGGAACAGATGGCTAAACGCCTTCGCTCGCCCACGTGGGCCAGGGACCCCTTCGAAAGACTTGCCCACACCGTAGCCTTGAGGATACTCAACGCGTGCAAGGTGAAGTATCCGGGCGACAGGAAACGGCAACAGCCCGGTCGAGAATACATATTCGAAGGCGAAAGTTGGGAGGATCCCGGTCCGACCATCGACATGCGCAAGGTCACTTACGACCTCATCGACACTCACGTCGACGATCTGTCTGACGGTAGCGGAGAGGATGATTCGTCGGACAGCGATCTCACGGACTTAGAGGACTTGTAGACACCTTTCAGTATTCGACTTTAGGTATACATGTACATATACAAACACATAATGGCGCCATATGGCATATAATATTTACGACTCAGGACAATGCACATCTCAATACACACTGCGAAAGAGGCTAGGAAAGTAGGAAGGCGGACGTGTTCGAAAGGGGGTAAACCCATATATAGCAGGCATTTGAACAAGAACGTAAAGACGAAGAAAGAAACATTACGACGCGTCAAGAGAAAGAGAGAGTACGCGCGAATACAGGGAGAGCGAGGCGTAAAGCCTGAGCCATCTGAGAGGAGGAATCTTGTTGCTGGGCATCGAGCATTGAGGACTGGCTTACCTACGGAAATTGCCGAATCCACACGTGTGCAAGAGAAGTACAATAGCAAGCATGGGAGGGGAGAAAGCGTTGCGGGAATTGGAACCAAGGAAGGATTGAAAATAAGAAGTACGATACAGTACTATTGAACGCGCTTAGAAACAGAGGAAAGAGTGAGGTGCAGAGCCGGACGAATCGACTTTCGGAGTTAAGTTTTGATCGACCGCTTGGACGTCTGATCTTGCTGACGATCCATCGGAGTAAAACGAGCCTGGCAAGCAGGTCTCGTAACTAGTCAGTTCCATCCTGTCCTTTGCTTCAGCGCTCTTACCGGTCTTCAGATAATATGCGCCTTGCCTGTCATCGTGGTCGCCCTTTTTGTGCGGATGATCGCACCTCGAACCACCTGAAACTACCGACCCAGTTGAATTCCCTTCTGCCTTAGGGGCGCTTCATAGACTGCTCTTATTGTAGTTTGATAGTGGTCCAAGTCCAATTCAAACAAACCTTGGTGTTTTGACTACGCATCGACCGTATCCCTACACACTTACTTACCTATTTCGTAACGAACAGAAGAATGGCGTCAATATTGCATCAGGGTATGCCTACAGTACATTAAACGAAGGAAAACGCGTGCGAAACTACCGCCGGACAATAGGATGGAGGGGGGCGGGATGAGTGCGCATGCGGTGCGCACTCGCGAGCTGACTAGGGGAGTTGTACACCGTCACCCCCATAGGATCGACGTATATCGCGGTCGGCGCGGTCCTGGCGCTCGTTGCGCTTTTGGCGTTTCTGGCTTTCCTATATCAAGCATGCGTGAGAACTTGCAACTTTCTCTCCTCCCTCTTTCCTTGTTTGTCTTCGAAGCTATGGTAAGAGCAGACTGTTATCGCTATTACCTGGTGTCGTCCTCATCGGCCTGCTTCCTCCTCAGGTTCTCTTCTCGCGTCCAATAAACCACTTGCCTACGGAGCTTCTAGCCAAGATATTCCATGATGCCACCGCTTTGGACGTCGCTCCTCTTGAACTATCCTTCTGGATGCCCAGCCGTGTTGAGGAGGGTCATCTTGGCTGGGTTTATGTGCCTCGTCCGGGATACTCCCCGTGGACCATTTCACAGGTATCAAGCGTATGGCGGCGCATTGCACTGACGACCCCTGGCCTTTGGTCAGATGTCTTTGTTCACGTACATCCTGACGATCCTGACTGTTCCTCGGAGGGACTTCATCGTGCGCGCGACGGCAATATCGATATGCAGAACAGCGTCCTGCACCACATCCTCGTACGATCGCACGGCGCCCCATTGCGGGTCCGCCTCAAGGCGGCGCCGTCATCCGACATAGGTCTCGTGGATCGAGTGCTGGGAAAGATGATGCTCTTACACGGTGCTCGCATCGAGCTGCTTCATGTCGCTCTTCCAGCGGTGACTCCTATATCCCATATCAGCCTACCTACGCTTCGTCATCTTGTGCTGCGCGAGCAGTACTCATCGCCGGTATGTCCTTGAACATCTTCCTCTCTAGGCCTTCACATTGATCACGTTATTTGCTTTAGGGACACCCCTCTGACGCTTTCAACTACTTTGCCGGCGCGGATATGCCACACCTCAGTCGCATCGATTACCACGCGCATCTGCGCTTTATCCCCAATATACTCCTACACACGACCATCCCATGGGAGCAGATTACCGTCATCAATCTGCGCTTTGGTGGGATTTCGTGGCGGCACGTCCTCCAGGTACTGGCGGTTGCGGTCCACGTCCAAACCTTTAGCATTGCCGCGAACACGACCTCCCTCTCAATCAACGACATGCAAGGGCCACCACCACCCACACCCCCACCCACCGTCATACTGCCCTCCCTGACCACCGCAAACTTTCATCTATGTCTATCCGACATGTTCCTAGTTCTCCGTGCCATTCAGACTCCCGGTCTGCGTCATCTCGACCTGCATGCTGATGCCATACAATACGAACCCAGCGACATATATGGAATCAGCAGTCGGGACGTATCTCAGGCGATTGAGAATGTCCTCTTAGGCCCACGGAACACCCTCGTCACGCTGCGCCTCATTGATATTCCGTTCTCAGCCTACACTATCGATGCAGTTCTCGTCTCCCTTGTTCATCTAGAAGCACTTGCTGTTCGCTTGCCAATGGCTCGCTCGAGACACGACATGCGGAACATCACGACACCTGAAAGCTACCAGGATTTGACCCCTGTCCTTCAGCGTTGGGCAACATCACCGATATCGCCAAACCTTCAGAGCCTCTCCCTAATGGCGTCCGCATGGGATTGGGCCCCGCGAGGTACCCTGCTCGAGCTAGTGCGTAGCCGGTGCCAGCCCAAAGAAGCCGGCCGCCTCGGTGTTCGTGTGCTTCGCCACCTCTACATCACTCGCCGGCATTGCGCCACACATAGTCGCATCTATGACGAGGACGAGACTGATATTGCGTTGCTCAATCTGCCGTTCACCTCGATCGTCTGGAGAGATATGGACTTTGATGGGGCATCCCAAGCGTCTTCGTTGATGTGTAGCTATTGTCAGGTATCTACGTTCAAATTCCTCCCTCCTGAGAACTGGTAATCTCGCAGTCTGGTCCTTGTGCACATCGCTACCAAAAGTACTGTCCAATGATTCAGCCCGTTGTTCTGTTATGCGTTTACCAGTGTTGACATCGGCTCACTGCCTTTTCTGCACCCCGCGGGGTCCCCATCCAACAGCACGCCCTCCCGCGCACGATGGTAAGGGCGGGGGATGCTTCTCAGCGGCCAGACTGATAAAACAGCGATCAGCGCCAACCCTGGACTGGATGTGAGCAAGGGCAGCACACTGGACGCCCAGGGATTACCATGTTTGGGTGGGCGGCCGTCGGCCCGCCTCAGCGGGCCGGCGAGGATTACCATTTATGGCTTGGTGGCTGTGCCCCACGGGTCCAGCGCCGATGGCCCGCCGCATCCTCTCCCCGTCCC
>JAMQCK010001181.1:0-11064 GCA_024196135.1 Pleurotus ostreatus/Saccharomyces cerevisiae fusant | reverse complement strand
GCGACTGGGGGCCGCCGCCGCAAGAAGCCCGAGGAGCGCCGCACGCTCGCCGCGACCGTCATGACCGCCGACCTCCACACTGGCGACCGCCCGAACTGGCCCGACGCCGAGTTTCCCTGGAAGCTGCGTACGGACGAGCGCGAGGAGCACGCGCGGCAGGAGGAAGAGGAGAAGCTCAAGTGGATCGAAAAGTTCCTCGACCGCGAGAGCGACGACGAGGCGGACTCCGTCGCCGGCACGGTCGGGGAGGACGAGGAGATCCTGCCGTCTGCGTCTTGGGGGCAGGTGTACGAGGACACGGCGGACCGGCCGATGCCCCCGCGGCGCGGGCGGGGGAAGATGGTGCCCTTGCACGCGGACCCGGAGGCGGCGCGCCGCCCGCGCGCGGTGACCGTGCGCAGCTTCTTCCCGAGCGACCCCGGGGACGCGCGCGCGGCGCTCCTGGCCAAGAAGAGCGTGCGCGCGCTGAGCTTTCGGAGGTCACGGGCCCTCACAGACCGGCAGAACGAGATGATCTGCGTGTGCAAGGGGCGCGATGACGGGAAGGACCTCGTACAGTGCGATGGGTGTCGGACGTGGTACCACCTCAGGTGCCTCGGGATTCGGAACATGGCGGAGCTTGGGAAGGAGGAAGACCCTTGGTACTGCGAGCGATGTGTCGACGACCGGTCGTTGTCCTCGGACGACGAGCACGAGCCAGTCGTCTACCGCGAGCCGACTTTTGTGCCGACCGAGGACCTCCCCGCATTCCAGCGTGCGCATGACGACGCTTCTTTTTTCCCGTCACTCTCTGACTCGCCCTTCCCCTCTACCGATTGGCAGTCCATGCGCGTTCCATGCACCCCACCGCGGCGCGACGACCCTTCCTCTGACTTTACTTCCTCGTCCTGGTCACGCTCCGGTCCGCCCACGACGCCGCGCCAGAATCAGTTCCCCACCACGCCCCGCGTGTTCATGCAGACCCCGAACTCAGGCCTCTTCGAGGACTACGACGACAGCTTCGACCCGATGTCGACGCCGTCACGCGGCATCCGCGTTCCCGCCCACTTCACGACGCCCAAGACGAACGGCACGAGTTTGTTGTGGGCAGCCAACAGGTCCGTTGGCGCTGTTGGACAGACCCAGACGCCGCGGCCGCGGACAGTGCAGCATCACAAGCCGCCCAGCGGCGGGCGTCCTGGCGGAAACCTGTTCAGCCCCTCCGCACGGGCGCGGATGGTGCAGGAAAGCCCCGTGCAGCGCGCAGAGCGCGAGAATCGGCAAACCACAATGAATTCGCCCGCGATGCGGTCCCTGAACATGCTGGCGCAGGCGTCCGTCGAGGAGTCGCCCATTGTGCGCTCGACGCGCACAGACCATCAGGCGGCGCGCCAGCGAGCTGAATACGGTGAGTGTTCGGTGCGTCAGCCTTGAAGGCGCTGGTCTAATGTCTCCTCCCAGACTAATTGTAAGGACATTCTCTGCATACGTTACCGCCTCCTAAGTATCTTACCTATCCTCTGCTACTGTTTATTCTCTTCTTGCTCGCGGCCTTGCTCGCTCGACATGCATGCATGCACCCCAAACCGTACTTACAAACGAATTCTTGAAGATAGACCTGCTCATAGGGGCATGAACTTTCTTGTATGCTAACATATAGTTGCCTCTATGATATGTACACGGGCAACTGCAATATGAATGTCTTGAGGGCGATAACGCTCTGAATATATGCGCTCGAGGTTCAGGGGGACCGTGACCGTGATGCTCGTGACGATCGCGTCTGCTCGCGTCGCGCGACTTGCTCTTGTCTCTCACTGACTATATATGTCCGACGTGCTATGCTTTCAGGAGTTTCTACGTCGCTGAATCAAACAGACACTGTCCGTCTCGCGCTCGTACGTTGAGTGCTCACCGCTGTCGGAGCGTGCATAACGAACGAGGGATTGCGTCTCAGGCAGTAGCGATCGTCCAAAGCAGACCAGCTGGACAGTCATACGCCGGTAAAACCTCAGCTCTTCGCGCGATCGTGAAGATTCAACAAGGCTTCAGGCTATGTGTCACATCTACAGAGCCTATTACCGCGAGCGACGGCCTATTTTGCTTCTTGCGAATGTCGACATCGGACGGAGATTGTAGAGCAAACGCTAGCTTCATTGCGAGAGCAGCTTCGGGCTGAGAAGATCAGTCAGTACAAAGGATACCTCTAGGTAGTATTCCGAGTACTGACGCCCATCCAGAGAATGCAACCCTTTTACGGACGTTGGGGAACGATCCGATATCCCATCCAAGCAATGTTACATCAGGATCCGCCTCCCTCGAGTCCATCGCTCCACTTTCCCCGTCACCTCTCGCCACCTATCTTCAAACCAGACTATCCAGCTCGACCGGGCCGGTAACACTCAATCGTGAGTAGACTTGTCTCCTAAGCATTTGCCACAAATGCCGATCGAGGATACACATAGCTCGTACCGCTGCGTCGAAGCAAAGCCTCATAGATCCCTGGATCGCCATTGAGGATGCCGTCGTAGCGATTGAGGAAGGATATCTCCTCGGAGGAAAGGACGTCCTTGCCGCCACTTCAATTCGTGCTCTGGAGGCGCTCTCCGTCGAAATTTTGCGCCAATCCAGACCGACAGTCGCTGCCTTGCAAACCGCTGCTACGCTCGTCTCGTGGGCTCTTCCTCTTGTCATCCCGATCCTGTTGGCGCCTCTGAGAGTAGCCGTCACCACGACCAGAAACTCAACGCCTTCCGACGACATTGCCGGTGCAGAATCCTGCTTGAAGACCTTCTCCGGCGAGATACTAGCCCCTCTTATCCAGTCCTTTCTTCCTGCAAGCAGGCTGCACTTGTCCGATCTCTTGATGCCCACAGCAGCATCATCGACGTCTTCAGAACCGCCGCCAGATATACGCCCGTATATGCTCTCGCTCTTCGCCACCACGCTCAAGCTATGCGACGACACGCTGCGAGCTAACACTTGCTCAACGATTCGTCTACGACAAACACTGAAGGACTCCCTCGCCTTGGGTGTCCTTCGTGAAATGGAATTCGTAACACAAACGCCTCCAAGCTCAGACATGCATACCGCTGTCGAGACCCTCGCTCGCAAGGAAGCCTTCTGGTATCTCTCCTCCCTCGCCTGCAGTATCTTCGCCCTCGACTCCACCCCGAGCAAGCACGAATCTCCGGACGACGTTTACACGCCCAACGACCTTCTTACAAGCAAGATGTCAGAAATTCTTAGCAATCTACTTTTCAACTCGCGGCGACAACTTTCTCAGTCGCGTACCCAGCCTGTCGCCTCGCACGCGGTCAACTACTTCGACTCCGTCACGACCGACCTTGTCTTGGGCGTTGCGGAGGCGTTCTGGATGAGCCATTGCAGGTTCGAGGTGTAGATTGTGAGTACCTTGTCGATTGCATGGCAGCATGGGCTCATGCCAAGCAGGTAGTGCTAAAACTTGTCGTACTGACACCGTCACCGTGCTCCATCTGTCTTGCTCGATCTACATCGCTTTCGATCCTCTTACGAGAACTGCCCTTCATCGAGCTCATGCTTCAAGAGGGTTCCGCACCACCCTCCACGAAGTTCATCTCCGGAAAGAGTTCTGGGGTCTCGCGGAGTCTCCTGTCCGTAGTCTCCGGCCTCGACCGCAGTCCCCAAGCAGCCCCCTCTCCCCTCAGGGCCTCACCGCAGCGCCCGATCAGGGCTCTCTTTGGTAGGTCATGTATCAACTGAATACAATGCCCATTACTCAAGTTGGGTAATCGCTTGCAGATGCCACATGTCATGCACGGTGGATGGGGTCCTCGGACGTACTTCCCTTCCGCCCCCACATTGCACGACGCACCCCTACCCTTCGTACACCCTTCCACGCGTTGTATAGGGTCTTCCGCGCATGGTAATTGACCCTTCGCGCGAAGTATCGTACGATGCGCTAGCCCAGCACGAGACCTCACCGCGAAATGAACACGTCTTCAATCTCGCAACATGAGCAAGACGCCGGGAGATGAAGAGCGTAAGGCGGGTCACTAGGTACTCCTCTATCACTAGGTACGTCTCTACTCTAACGAACAGATACATTGCACATCCTTCTGTTACAGGAGCGGCCGGGTCTACATGGTCGTAAAGCACCAACGCTGCACCATCACTAGTGACTCTACGTGAGCATTCGCCCTGATTCTTCGTGACTACTCGCCCCCCTTCGCTACTCGCCCCCTTCCTGACCACCCGCCCCTTCCGCCTCACCTTCTTACTCGCCTCCCCACGCCTTGGCACTAGCGCAGCATACCTCATAGTTGCCTCACAGGCTCACACGACCATCTGCAGACCGCCCACCCTCACCTCGGCCCGCCACCCAATCAAGCCCGCTCAATTGAACGACGGCGTTAGAGGTCATAGCGGGGAAACCCCGGGTGACCGAACACCCTCCAAGCGCGAAGGAGGACGGGCCGCACACGCAGGAGAGCATCTCACGCGCAGAAGGGCGGGCCTCGACCGCCCAGCGACCACGGCCAACAAATTCCTCTGCGCTAGTGCCGGCGCTACTTCCAACAAATTCCCTCAGCGCTGTTTTCCCCCAACAAAATCCCTCACAGCTCGTCGCTCTCGATGCCAACGGGGATGCTTCTCGCGGCGTTCCGCTGTGCCGTCGCCCTCTGCCCTTTACCCAATTGTGATCAGGCGCTGCGTGGGCGAAGGCCAAAGTTCAGAGTATGGTTGAACTTCTTCTGCTGCGTCGAGATGATAACTCGAAAGGCCGTTGCACGGCAGGGCCCGCTACCATTGAGGCCTAGTCGAACAAGAATATATTGCCAATACTCTAAATTATTCCAAAGAACCTGGATTGCGCACTGAGTGAATAGTAACGAGATGGCCTCCCCTCCACAAGTCAAGTCAAGAGGGCACTGCACGACACATCGAACGAGGTTGTAGTACCTAAATATTGAAGACCATACTAAAAAGGTGAACCATCCTACAAGAGAGGATACAGTGTGCGCGCCCCCAAGCAACCCAATTGTAGGGACTGCTTTCTCCTCTTTCCGTCAACGATTTTTGGCCCGGAGCGGGCACGCCATTGCTGCGCCGTGACGAGAACAAAACCCTGCACGCCAGTTCTCGACTCGCCTCTTCGGCATCTACTAAGTGCTTACACGCCTGCTGACCTTCATCATCTAGCTTCGGTTAGGGTTGCGCACGCAGAGTTCCACCAAAAGTCCTGACCTCCGGCCGTTTCACGACGCTCCCCTTTCCTGGCATGGCGTCGGGGGAGGTGGCATCGAGGAGGTGGGTGTTGGAGAGAAACTGACAACGGCGGAAGCCGAGTGGTCGAGACCTTCGAAGGCCCGGACATGTGCATTGCGTGTGACAATCCTCAAAATCCGTCAGTCTCCGCCAAGAGCGATTTTGCGTTCCGTCCCCAAAACCCACTACCATAAATGGTAGCGGGAATCTTCAGCACCAAAGATAATCTCGAGCACTACAGATCACTTCTCTAAGTACCACCGATAATCTAATCTTCTTCACCGCGTATAGACACCGGAAATCGATAATCCAGCTCAGCGCCATCGGCGATCGTTGTTTTCCCTCATCTTCTCGGTCAAGGGTAAACTGCCTTTCCAGCGAAAGACACCGGATGGCGGGCGCCCAAGTTCATTAGTCAGTGCTGTCTACCGCGGCAGCCATTCGTCAAGTCCTCATCGCCAGGCCCATCCATAATCCATCTCCGAGCAAAACATGGGGTCCCCCCGGATCGATTATACGCTCCCCGCACGGAACTCATTGTGCTGATCGCAGGGCGCGCTGAACTGATCGCACGGCACCGACCTTCGCTGAACTGATCGTGCGCGCACTGATCGTCATCCATCTCTCGCGCGCAGCGTCGATGGCCTGTCAATAAATGCATCGACGACGAAGCGCGTCGGGGGACAACCGCGATGGGCATGATCAGCCCGTACGTAGCACGAGGGACCGGCAGAATCCACGAAGGCTGGGCGTAGTCCCCGGCGAAGGACAGGTCCATAGCACGAGTCGGGATAAATTGTCCATAAATTTGTAGAGCTCGGCGTAGAATTAGCAGACTTCGCGGCGAGGAATTCGTAGCGCAGGCAGAACTCCCTTCCTTAGCGCGAAGGTGGACACGCGATGAAGACGAGCACATGATCGCGACAAGAAAGCCGTACGACAGATGTCCCCTGCGATTCGTCGGCGATGAGGCCATGCTCGAGCGCGCAGGTATTCGTGGTCCCGTCTGTAAGCAGCTTAGCAAACCTTTTCCCGAGAGCGAAGACACGGACTGCAAGAGGCGGAAGCCAACGTTGCGATGCGGGGAAGGAACGAATGAAGGTGGTAAGAGCATGCTGGTCCACATAGCCTTCCGTAACCTCGTCGAAAGCTCCCTGCCGCAGAGCCGTGCCGAGTGCGCTGTGCCTCAGCCACTCTTCCGTCCAGCGCATGGGGTCTTCCTCCGCTCACTGCATAATTCTTCCGCTCCGTCGCTGCACGCGCCGCTGTCATCTAGCCAGAATAATTCAGCAAGCCCTAGCCCAACCTCACTAGTCCACGTCCCGGCTCCGCTGCTAGCCCATCGAAGTATAGCCCTCCCCACCCTCTGAGCTCACCACCGCATCGTCCTCACGGTCATGCACCCAAAGAGGCGCACTCAGCAGCGCGTATGATCCCCGCACGACGTGCCCTGTCAAGCGGGACGGGTTCAGAATCAGGGACGCCGTGCGCGCGGTCCTGGAATTGCCGCGTAAGGGGCGCGTACGTGGTCGTGCCACGTCGCCGCACGCGGATCGTAGCACGCGGCCGGGACCTCGCCACGTACGGCGGAGGTATTTCCTGGCCCGCTCTCGCGTCTCGAAATCACGAGGCGGGATCGTCGCGCACGTACGACTTTGGGCGGTGGACGATCGTCGGGATGTGCGATCGCGCTGCGCCTCCACAACACCAGGCAGCCGTCGGGTTGCGTCGGTGAGGCGGAAGAAGGTGCGCAGGCGGGTAAGTGCGTGGTATGTCAGTGGTAGCACACGCTGGCGGAAAGCCCCCCGGAGCAGGGTCTTCATTTTACGGCTCGGTCCACGACCATCGTCGCAGCGCAGATGTCCACGTACCCTGCTCACGAGGGATAACATCAGGGATTACACGCGATAAAACAGAGATTGACATGCGATAATCCAGAGATTAAAAGCGATAAAACGCGTGCGAGGCGTATTGCGACCGGGGAAGGGACATGTCAGCAGGGGAGCATAACACCAAGTGGCAAGGAGGGGGAGTGCTGGGATAACATATGCCCAGAAGCCGACGCTCCGGCGTCTCACCAGCAAGTGCGGGCGTGCGGACCGGGCTCCAGGTCCCGAGTTCGAGTAGCCAACGAGAGCACGGCTGTTGGTCGCACGACCAAAAATCCATCGTCTGAAGTAGATGAAGAGACAAAGACAGCCTGTAATCGCTCGTCAAAGCCAAAATACCAAGATCACACACCAAAGATATGAAGAGGAGCCCGAGGCAGCCGTCGTGGCAACGCGAACGTGGAACGAGGGGGCGGAAGTCCCGCCAAAAGCCCGCCCGCAGTCTGAGTGTCTTTCCGAGTCCCTGTCTCACACCCCCCTCATCACCTCGTGAGGTCTACTGGGCGTGGCACGTACGTACTCGTGGAGGCGCTCCCCACCAGCACGCCCCGGGGGTTCTGCGAGCTGCCGTTATAGAGGCGAGGTTGACGCGAAGTTCACCGGGGCCGGGATAGTGGTTCCTGGTACGCAGCAAACGGCATACAAAGTACGACAGGCATTGTATTTGCACCACAGGGAAGTCGCCGAACGAATACAAGGACGAAAGTTGCTATGGGAGCTCGGGAGCTCAGCACGAGGAAGGTTGGGAGTAGGCTTGCGCCCAGAAGGCGCGGAACGGCTGTCGGGGCGGAGGCAGACGCGGAAGAAAAGGGTGTGGCCGGCGCGGAAGGGTGCTGTAAGCAGCGGCTAGGCGGGAGAGGAACACAGCTGAGCCGAGCTCCCTCTGCGCGCCACACGAGCAACCGCAGTGGCAGTGGAGGTGGCCGACTCCCGAGTGCAGCCTGAGCCCAACAGCCCGGGCACGATGTGAAGCGGGGGGAGGCAGGGCGTACGTGTACCGCAGCGCGAGAGCGGGCTGTGTCACTGTCAACGGGCGCGCAGCGTGGAGAGGCAGGCGCTATGCACCTCCCTATTCGGGTCCACAAACGGGGCGTTGTAAAGGGGAACGTGTCAAAGAAGCTGGCGGGAACGTCAATCTCCAAAGGCTCTTCCGTCTTCGAAAAAGAGGGCAAAAAGAGAAGGGCGAAAATCCAGCTGACGCGCGCGATGCGCGACGATCTCGCACCGCGCTAGGGTGGCCCGAGTGCGGCTGTGCGCGAGCGTATGGTGTCGGGGAGATCGCTGAAGCCAGCGATGGAGGACTGAATAGCGGAAAATTGCGCAGGTGGGGAGCTGGCGCTGGGCAGAGGGGGACGTGCGGGACGATGGGGTATGCGCGCCGTGGGCCGCCACCACTCTGTTCCTCGTCGGCCGGCACCGGTGGCATCCGACAGCCGCGCGCGACCGCCACCCGGGCCATGTGGGCTTCTCGATCTAGGACCCCGGAATATACGCATGGAGGCCGTCCTGGAAAATCCGGCTTTGGCGCACATTTATCCGTTTTTTTCTTGGGCCTTTGGCCCCCAAATTCATCCGTTTTCTGGAACGGCCTCTTGGGACCCCCAGGATTTATCCGCTTTCCTGTGACGGCCTCCAAAAATGGCAATAAAATCGGCAAAAATCCCATTTTTCTCCTCGGGTCCGCACAGGCGGTGCGTACAGCGCCTGCAATAGAAGGAAGTTGTTAAGTGCAAGCCCAAAGAATAAAGGCTCTCAAGGGCCATTAAAAAAGCTACCGCGCGCACCGCTGTTCTTCGGAAGATCAAGTCTGACAGTGGGAGAAAGTGCCAATGAGCGTGGGGAGCTATGAGCCTTCCTCCCGTCCCCCAGCACTTGCTCATAGAATGGCTCAATGGTCTGGCGCGCGTCCCAAATGGAGGGCGGCCGGTGGTTCGAACCGGGGTTCAGATATCCGTTTTTTCAGGACGGCGTCACCGCATACCCCGTACATATCCGCGTTTTTGGGCCGGCCTCCGCGCCCTCAAGCTCCCAATTTATCCATTTTTTGGACCGGCCTACCGGCCGGGACCCCCAAGATTTATCCGCACCGCTGGACGGCCTTTGTGCGTATATTCCGGGGTCCTCTCGATCTCCGCGGCCGGAGGGAGAACGGTGTTTACCCCGAAAGGCAAATCTGAGATCTGTGTTCCGTGTGGATGGTCGATTGATGTCGGGTAATTGGGCAGCCATGTGTTGATGGCCCGCTTATTTATTGCGCGTTGATTGGGAGTCGTCTTCCAACCATGGCTCCCGCCGTCTCCCCCGTTGCTGACGCCTTCGACGCTGCCCTCCTTGCCGCGGACGCTGCCGCCTCCGCCACCGCCACTCGCATGGAGCCCTCCCACCTCCCCACCCACAACACTGACCACGACGACGCGTCCTCTGTCTACTCTGCGTCGTCGGGTGGCTGCTCTTCCACGCTTATGCAGCCCGCCTCCCCCTCGTCCCACCCCATTCGCCCGAACGAGCACTTGGCTGTGCTCCTCGATAAGCACTTGTGGAAGGTGTGTACCCTATCCCCTCGCCGTAGCTCCCCCCACTGACAACGCCCATAGCCCGACTCGACGAGTTCCTCGTGTGACTACTTCTACTGCCGCACCACCTTCGGCATCTTCGAGCGCAGACACCACTGCCGCAAGTGCGGTGGCATCTTTTGCCGCGTTTGCACTTCCCGCACGACGCCCCTCCTCAACGTCCGCGCCCTCCCCTTCCTACAGCCCCCGCGTGGCCACAGCATATTCGAGTATCAGTCCTCGCAGAGCCCTGTCGTCAACGCGCGCGTGTGCATCGAGTGCCACGATCAGATTTACGGCGTCGCGCGCTCGCCCTCCATGCCCGACGCCCGCGTCGTTGAGGCGGTCGAATCCCGCGCCTCCTCCCCGGCCTCATCCGGCATCCTCACGCCGCCCATCCGCACGCTGCGCAACAAGACCTCCATGGCCTCGCTCGCCTCCACTTCCTCCGCAGGCTCGAGCTCCCGCAGTGGTGCCTCCCATCCCTCCTCCGCAGCGACTTCGCCGCGCGTCCCCTCGCCCGTCATCCAGAAGATGCCTGGCGAGCCGTCGTACGGCCCGCTCGATGCCTACCCGCTCGCGCGCTGCTCTGCGCTCTGCAAGCTCTCCGGTGGCGGCCGCTGGCAGCCCGCGCCTTCCGTCGTTCCCGCCGGCAAGCGCACCGTGCCCCTTGGCGACCGCCACAAGCCCTGGGTCGCTCCCTCCCCTATCGACGAGGCCGACACGCCACCCGCCGCTCCCGAGCGCGAGCGCCGGAGCGTGCCCTGGGGCAAGGCGCCCTACGAGGTCGAGTGGGAGCGTGAGGAGCGGCGCGAGCGCAGGAGGCGGGAGGGTGTCTTCGTCCAGGACGGCGAGTTCCGCTACCGCCTGCCGGTGAAGCAGGAGGAGGCGCCCGCCACTCCCGTCCCGGTGCGCGTCGACGAGACCTCGTCGGATGACGGCCTCGGCATCTCGTGGTACAAGCCGCAGCAAAGCATGCTCGGCGTACCCCGCAGCCTCGTCGCGCAGTCGACGTTCTGAGCGCGACCTTGCATTGCCCTCCGTCTCCGTCCCGGTCTCCTCGCCGTCCGACCTACCCTACACCCCGCCTCCTGTATGATATGCTCTATGGCCCATATGCGCTCTATTCTTCCGGCTCCTTCGCCTTCATCCTCCCCTTCATCTTGCTTTCCTTCGCTGTACATAATATCTTTATGCTTTCTTATTCTTGCTCTCCTCTTTTTCTTCCTCCTCCGCGCTATTATGGCGGCTCTCCGCCCCGCGGCCCTCGTCCTCATCCTCCCTGCATCTTGACATACATCGCGACACCTCACTCGACCTGCATCTTTGGGATTACTCTCATCCTCCACCTCTGGGTTCACTCATCGGGATCACTTCCTTATACTCGGGATCATCTC
>JAMQCK010001180.1:0-11071 GCA_024196135.1 Pleurotus ostreatus/Saccharomyces cerevisiae fusant | reverse complement strand
CTACCGCGCGCACCGCTGTTCTTCGGAAGATCAAGTCTGACAGTGGGAGAAAGTGCCAATGAGCGTGGGGAGCTATGAGGTTTCCTCCCGTCCCCCAGCACTTGCTCATAGAATGGCTCAATGGTCTGGCGCGCGTCCCAATTGGAGCGCGGCCGGTGGTTCGAACCGGGGTTCAGGTATCCGTTTTTTCAGGACGGCTTCACCGCATACCCCGTACATATCCGCGTTTTTGGGCCGGCCTCCGCGCCCTCAACCTCCCAATTTATCCATTTTTTGGACCGGCCTACCGGCCGGGACCCCCAAGATTTATCCGCACCGCTGGACGGCCTTTGTGCGTATATTCCGGGGTCCTTTCGCCAGTCACAGGATTCTGAAGATCATGATCCCCAGTTCACGTTCCTCATGACATTCACCCCCTGATTGGCTTTCGAAAGCCGTTCTCGGAGCAGCGTCGGATTGTAAGGGCGCCTTCCACCAAGCCCTTCTCGATCAGCTTCCGTCTCGTGCGTGCTTCCCCCTGTATCTCCGATACTCGGCGGCCCGATTGTGGGTTTTTAAGGTCGGTTGGGGGTGGATGGTCGTCGAGCCTTCCTCCTCGTCCCCCTCCCACAGCTCCTCGCGCTCCTTCACCTTCCTTCTCCCCCACCCTCGTTTATTAACATGCTTCGCACGGCGTTGGTTGTCTCTGCTCTTGCGGCCGCTCGGTCGGCTCTTGGGCAAACCACGATCACGGGAGACGCATCCGTAGCGGATGGGAAGGCTTTCGACTACGTGCGTGGTTATCCTCCTCATAGCGGGCGTGATCACTGAATGCGAGCGCTATAGATCATTGCCGGAGGCGGTCTTACAGGTCTTGTGGTCGCGAACAAGCTGTCGGCTGCAGGGAACTGTGAGTTGGGGCCCAGTACGCGTTCAAAATGCGGCTAACTGACAGTCCGATTACAGCTGTGCTGGTGGTCGAAGCCGGTCCTGACTCCAAGGACATCGAGGCGGTCAATGTAGCCACTGACCGTAACAACATCACGCCAGAGGAGTGCAACTGGAAGTGTATGTATCACCCCAGCTGCTTGCTTTCCCGATAGTGACCTTGCTTGCAGATGAAGCGGTCGACGATAACGGGAACCCGCTCAGCTGGAAGATCGACAGTGGCGTATGTGATGATTCAGTGGCGCGCAGCGAGGTTTCTGATGAGATTCTTAGCGCTGCATTGGCGGGAGCTCCTCCATCAATGGTATGGTGGTAAGTCCGCATCTGCCCTGTTCTGTTCCTCCTGCTGAGGTATACCCACCAGTGGTACACCCCCACGCAGCCGGAGATGGACACCCTCGAGGCGCTCGGCTCGCAGGGCTGGAACTGGTACCAGCTGCGGCCCTACATGAAGGCCGTGGAGAACTACCACCTCCCCGATGACCAGCAGAAGGCCGATGGCGCTTCGGTCAAGGAGGACCTCCATGGCTACAGCGGCCCTGTGAACGTGTCGTTCCCGATTCCTATGCGCATCCCCGAGGCGCAGGCTTTGTACAAGTCGGCGATGCCCTCTGTCTTTGAAGGCCTCACTCTCCACGATGATCTGAGCGACCGCACTGGATCAGTTATGGCGTCGACGTGAGTAAAGGCGTGATGCGCCTAGCGGCTTTCCTGACGATCTGCGCAGGTCGTGGACGTGCTGGAATGATGAGTCTTCCGGCTCTAATGTCATCAAGCGGTCTTCGGCAGCGCAGGCCTTCCTTTACGCCCCGGACCAGCAGCGCTCGACGCTGACGGTTCTCCACGACCATGTACGTGGCTTGACATGCACAACATGCCAGCTCTAACACAAATACGTCGTGCACAGAAAGTGCTGAAGGTCAATTTCGACAGCAACATTAAGGCGACGGGTATCCAGTTCGGTCCTGCGGATGGTGGTGATATTCTCACTGCCACCGCCAACAAGGAGGTTCTTCTGGCTGCGGGTAGTCTGGCGGTACGCAGCTCCCTACTACCCTTGGCGACTCGTATGTGACGACTTATAGACGCCCCCTATTCTGGAGCACTCCGGCGTTGGTGATAAGAGGTTTGGTTGAATTCGCTCTCGTATCGATCGCCTCACTCATCGGTCTCCAGCATCCTCGAGAAATTTGGCATCACGACGCTCGTCGACCTCCCCTCTGTCGGTCGCAACCTCCAGGACCAGCCCGGCACTGGCGCCAGCGCACTCGTCCTCCCTACCAACGCCTCTGACAACAAGCTGATCGACAACGTGAACATGTTCGCCCCGGTCATCTCCCTCGTTGACATCGACCAGATCTTTGGCAACAGTGAGTATCGCGGTCAACCTTGTCATTTCACAGAAATTGATAGTTTCTGCAGGTTCCAACGCCAAGAAGGAGGCTTTGAGGACGGGTGTTCAGGCTCGCGCTCAGGCGGCCGTTGATGCTGGTGCTATGGTCAACCTCGACAGCGCTATGGCCATCTTCCAGGCGCAGACGAAGCTCATCATTGAGCAGAACATGCCTGTCGCTGAAGTTGGTGAGTGACCGTTCTCGCACATGCTCATGAGGAGGCGCTCATAGTATACGCAGTCGGCGAGAGCTACCCGTCCGTCATGACCTCCGTCTTCTGGCCCCTGCTCCCCTTCTCGCGCGGTCACATCCACATCAAGAGCGATGATGTATGTGGTCTCCACCGTTATCGAGGTCGCGGTGCTCATGAATATCTCTAGCTCTTCGCGGCCCCGGCTATCACGCCCCGTCTGCTCACGGACGAGTTCGACGTCCAGGTCGCGGTCAACATTGCGAAGAAGGCCCAGTCGATGTTCACCGTCTGGCCTTTCGATTCGATTATCAGCACGGCGTTCCTCGACGTCGCGCAGGGTGCCTCGGATGCGATTTGGGAGGCGTGGTACAAGAGCACGGCCTATGTATGCCTTCGCGCCAAATCTTGGAGGACGTAGCACTGACTGATGTGCAGGGTGCCTCGCACTGGGTCGGCAGCTCTTCCATGTTGCCCCGCGCTAAGGGCGGTGTCGTGAACAACAAGTTGCAGTGCGTATCTTCTCTTGACGGGCTCGAGAATGCTGGACTGACGCTCACTAGGGTGTACGGTACGACTGGCCTCCGTGTCATCGACGCCTCCATCCTGCCGCTTCCCATCACCTCGCACACCATGACTACTGCCTGTAAGTTGAAGTGTTGCCTCGCTTTGGTGTATTGGTTGACCGGTTTTGCCAGACGCTATCGCGCACAAGGCCGCGGACATCATCCTCGGCAAGGACACGAGCGTACTCTAAACGGCCAATGTCAACGGGCCTAACGACTTTCGGGTTTCTTGCCTTGTCTTTGGTTTCTGTTTTCGGTGCGAACGCCGCGCTTTCTTTCTGAACGGGAACCGCACTCCTTCACATCTTCGGCTTCATGAACGGACCTTCTCTTTACTGTACATACCAGCATCTGGTACATAGTCTCTCGAATGTGTGTACTTCGTACTCGCACTGTGTAACTCACACCACACGCTCTTTTCCCCCTCACGCATCGTAGTGGCTGTTGTAGATAATGGGTGGCAGATGGACTTGTCTGGTATGCGAGCAATGCTCTTGCGGATGGCAGCTTCGACGCGATGGTTCTCTGGCGACGTGCAGCTAGTTTCTGAGCTCGGTGATCACCGAAGAACCACGCGCGTTCTACACGTGATCGACAGAAGTTCAACATGCTACCACTATCCCTTTGAATCTTTCCTTGACTGGATACCTGCAAAAATCAAGAGACATGACCTCTATCTATGTATACCATACCCAAGCCCTGTTGCTCCTGGCCCAGTCCGGTCGACATTTCACCCTCATGCGTGATAGATTAGCTGAACAATCGCGCCCGAGGGGATCTTCAGGGACAAGGGCACCGAGGGACTCTGAGCCGAGGCGAGATCTTACACCTGCATGCACATTCAACGCCGTCGACGCGCCTGCGGGCGAGCAATGCGGTCCAGTTGCGGGACGGACCTAGCGGCGATCGGGATCCCACGTGAATTAGAGTTTCTTACCCCGAAGGCTTGCTCTGGACTTCGACATCGCTGCCCTTGACGGTACTCTACCCCTGAAAGAATCGACTACTTTTCTCCTCTAGGACTCCCCAGAAGGAAGGACTTGTCTCGCGGAAGCGCGCCTGCTCAGCTCCACTGGGTGCTTGCGATGCCGGGCATCACGCCAGCATCAAGTGAGGAGCGGGAGATCAACAAAGTCGGAGCGGCAGCCTGATGTCGACGCTTCCCTCCCTCTCAGTCGTGCTCTGCGGGGCCCGGACTTCGCGAACATACCGCCGCGGCGCGCATGGGCATGCTTCCGTCTCGCGTTAGCAACATATTCAAAGTCGCACCGCTGCGGGAGCCAGGCTGAGCGCGCGGCGTGGGCCATCGACGGGCCGATACCTACCGCACGGACGGGCTATTTCTTATAAGGCGCTTGCGGCCGTGGCGCGCACACGCCTCGCGCTTCCTCCCTCCCCCTTCCCTTGTACGATGCGTCGCTCGTTTATGGCCGTGCTATGCACGGCTCCCTTCATCGTCTATGGTCAAACCACTATAACGGGCGACTCCTCTGTGGCCGCTGACCAGGCCTTTGACTATGTGCGTGCTGGAGTTCGCAGAGGGACAGGAGAACTGACCAGTACGCAGATCATCGCCGGAGGAGGCTTGACCGGCTTGGTCGTCGCGAACAAGCTCTCGGCGGAGGGTCATTGTACGTCTAAACCCGCATGCGTGCCTGTGTGCGCCACTGAATACCCTCCCAGCCGTCCTCGTCGTCGAAGCAGGCCCTGACGCGCGCGGCGTCGAGCCCATCGACGTCGCCCCCGACCGCAACAACATCACGGCCGAGGAGTGCAATTGGAAATGTGCGTCTCCCCTTTCCCTGCCGCAGCGATCGCGCGCTCCACTGACACACTCGGGCTAGACGACGCGCTCGCGGAGAATGGGACTGCGCTGAGCTGGAAGATTGATAGTGGCGTGCGTGTGGCTTTGACAGGATGTGTGTTGTGAAGGGGAGGCTGATGGGATGTGCAGCGCTGCGTGGGCGGCAGCTCGTCGATTAATGGGATGGTGGTATGTCGACCTGATTGTTGGGTGTGAGCGTTGTGCCGATTCTTGGGACAGTGGTTCCACCCGACCAAGCCCGAGCTGGACGCGCTTGAAGCTCTTGGTGCGAAGGGATGGAATTGCGATACACTGTATCCGTATGCCACCCTACTTGACATCAATCCCCGCATCCCCTAATCTCACCCTCAGCTACATGACCGCCGTCGAGAACTACCACCTCCCAAACGCCGAACAGGCCGCCGAGGGCGCGACCCTCGTCCCCAGCCTCCACGGCTACGACGGCCCCGTGAACGTCTCCTTCCCGGACCCCATGCGCATCCCCGTCGGGCAGCAGCTGTACAAGGCGGCGATGTCGACGGTCTTCCAGGGTTTGCCGCTCTCGCTTGACTTGAGCGATAGGGACTATTCGGTGCTGGGCTCGACGGCGTGGACGGCGTGGAATGATAATTCGACGGGGACGAATGTGATTAGGCGGTCGTCGGCGGCGCATGCGTTTTTGTATGCGGAGGATCAGCAGAGGCCGTCGTTGACGGTGTTGCATGGGCATGTATGTGGTTTTTTTTTGAGAAGTTGGGAGGTGGGTGCTGATGTGGGTGTGGGTTGCAGAAAGTCCTGAAGGTGAACTTCGACGGGGATGTGAAGGCGACTGGGGTCCAGTTCGGGCCTTCGACGGGCGGTCAGACGTTCACGGCGACCGCGAACAAGGAGGTCCTGCTCGCTGCGGGGAGCTTGGCTGTACGTTCGTGGTATGTATTGGTCATGATCCTTCACCTGACCCTACCTCTTGCAGACCCCGCCCATCCTCGAGCACTCGGGCGTCGGCGACAAGGAGATCCTATCGCAGTTCGGCATTGAGACCCTCGTCGACCTCCCCGCCGTCGGCCGCAACCTCCAGGACCAGCCCGGAACTGGCGCGACCGCGCTCGTGAACGATGCGAATGCGACGAACACGGGCCTCATTGATAATGTGAACATGTTTGCGCCGGTGATTTCGCTGGTGAATATGGATGAGGTGTTTGGGTGGGGTGAGTGGTTGGGTGGACTTTGGGGATGAAGTTGTCGAGGGTCACAGATTGACGTGTTCATAGATGTGGCGCGCAAGTCGATGGAGCTGGGCTTTGGGTTGGTGCCGAAGGCGATTGAGGCGGTGAAGGCTGGGGCGATGGTTTCTATTGAGAGCGCGCTCGCGGTCTTCACGGCACAGTCGTACCTGGTGCTGAAGGAGAAGCTGCCGATCGCGGAAGTTGGTAAGTGGGCCGGGTGTGGAAGTGGAAATAGTGACTGATTGGTCTGTCGCAGTGGGCGAGAGCTACCCGGGCGTTCTGACCACCGTGTTTTGGCCCCTCATGCCGTTCTCACGCGGCTACGTGCACATCAACAGCAGCGACGTACGTCCAGGTTCGCAACCTAGCCAAGAGATTCTGACCCATGTTTACAGCCATTCGCCGAGCCCGCCATTACCCCGCGCCTGCTCTCCGACGACTTCGACCTCTCCGTGGCGGTCACCGTCGCCAAGAAAGCGCGCTCGATGTTCACGACGGCGCCGTTCCAGCAGGTCGTCAGCGACCCGTACGTCGACCTTCCGGAAGACGCGACGGACGACGACTGGGCCGAGTGGTACAGGTCGACTGCCTACGGTGCCTCGCACTGGCTCGGCAGCTCGTCTATGTTGCCGCGCGCGCTCGGTGGTGTCGTGGATAACAAGCTTCAGTGAGTAGGTTTGTTGCGGGGATGTGGTTGTAGCTGACCTGAAGTAGGGTCTACGGCACCAAAAACCTGCGTGTCATCGACGTCTCTATCCTCCCCATGCCCATCACGGCGCACACGATGCCCGCTGCTTGTACGTCCGAAGGCCTGTTCGCCGATGGACCTAACTAACGCCCTCTCCAGACGCCGTCGCGCAGAAAGCCGCCGACATCATCCTGGGCAAAGATACCACTGTCAACTGGTGACAGACCGGGGAGCGCGATTGATACTGAGGACACTGCTCACTGGCCACGGTACATATATATCACTACTGTCATTATATGCTTGTACACGGAGGAAGACTGGCCTCTTGTACAGATCCGGATCGCTTTCCTTGCTTTCTCAATGATTATGGACGGTGTTCGCTAGGTTCTTCGGGATGTATGTGGTCTCTAGGATGTAGATATGGTACAGGTATGCTCGTACATACGGATTGAGCGGCTCTGCGCGCTCGGATATATTCACCTCGCTCTATTTGTGGCGTTGTGGGATGGCAAACAACGCGGGGGCGTGCGCCAAAGTAGGAGCCAAATAGCGCGTCACTTGCAGCTTGTCTCGAACTTCCATCTTCTTGAAGCCCCCCTCTCTTTCTCTTGATTATGCCTAGGCTCCCAGAGGAGATTTTGAATAGGGTGCTCGAGGACGTCCTCGACATCCCGGACTCGGAATTCTATGGCGACCCTAACCTGCGCCTCAATCCTGGTGCTCGCTGGCAACGATCCTTCAACAAGAACTACCCGCGCGACGACGCTCGGCGGCCTCCTGCTCTCCTACTTGTCTGTCAAGCTTGGCGACGAATCGGCACCCCTCACCTCTATCATTCGATCTTCATCCGAAGGGAAGGCCAGGCTACCGCTCTCGCTAACACACTTACGAACCTACGACCCGAGCTTGGCGCATATATCCGACGTCTCCGCCCTTGTGCTGGCCGCGGACTAGTGATGCTTGGAATACTTACAGCCACGACTCAGCTCCGCGTTCTCAACCTTGTTCTCGTTGCGCCCTCCGACAACGATATCCAGGGACTCGCCGCTGGTCTCGCGCTATCTCACCTCAATCCCGCCGAGCTTCGCTTTCTTTGCGACCAGAGCTACGAAGTGTCGATGCGAGAGGCACTTATCAACGTCCTTGCTCGCGTCTTGCCGAATTGGACAAACTTGGTTCGTCTCGCGCATAGCACTGATCGGCGGGCACATGAATTTCGTTGCAGAAAGCCGCGCATATATCTTGGTCTCTCCCATTTTGGGGCATGCCGGGCGAAGAATTCGCTGGACTTATCAGGAAACTCGCCATGGCTCCATCCCTGGCGGCTGTTCAGCTGCCCTACGAGCTTCAGACTGTCCGCATGATCCCCACGCTCGAAACCCTCGCCCACAATCCCAGTCTTCGCAGTATAGATATGTCTCGACCACGCGACAACTACTGCTCCTTCGATCGGGCCATATTTCGCAATCCTCTTCTCGACCCCCTTTGCAAGTATCGTGCGCGCGGGTACGCTTGCACTGGCTCGTCTAATTTGGTTAGCAACCTGAACCACACACTCAGCGCGACTGTACCGGATTATCCTTCTGCTGAGTCAATCGAGATTCAGCGGCTTGTCGAAAGGGTTCAGCAGCAAGAGGCGGAATTTACGGCCGTCTCTATGCGTATAGCGTCTACCCCGTCGAAGAACTCTATGCTCCAACAACATTTCGAAGTCCAGAAGAAAGTATGGTCTCGCGTGCTCGAATTTGCCACGCTAGAATTTCGGTCGGTACGCCCCGTTGGCGTCATCAATCTAATGATGGTCTGCAGGATGTGGAGGGTGATTCCACTTATACGGTTGACTTCTCGCTCCTCACTAATCGACCGTAGTGGCTGTTGCTTCCGGCGCTATATTCCATCGCCACCGCGGATAGCGGCGTCAAGACGTACCGTCTCAGCTGCACGCTTCTCCTCAACCCCGCTCTTGGTCAGTACGTCCAGGAGCTGCGTCTGGCGAATCACTTGGCCAACAATCTCTTCGTCCCTCTGGGCTCCGTACTACGCGCTTCACCGCACCTGCGTCGACTGGCTGCTACCGGTTGGCAGTCCGACCGCTACGGCAAGAACTTTCCTCTGCAACTCGAGTGGACGGAGTTTACCATTCTGGCGACATATGCTCCGGTGCTGGAGAGCGTTTCTGCGGTCAAGATACTGAAGACTGCGCCGAAGGTGGTCTCGGCTGTGCTCGCGGATACGCCGACGATGGCTTCGTACCTTCACCAGTCTGCGCTGGAGTCTAAGACGGATGATCTGTCTGTTCCGCTGGGTTTGCTCAGGCCGTTTCGTGCGCTGCAGTCTCTGCATCTGATCGTTACTATTGCGCTGGAGTTTCGAGGCGCGACTGTGCGCTCGGATGTGTTCCCGGTACTGGAAGTTCTGCGCCTCGAAGACTGCCATCCTTCGGTTCTCAGGTTGTTTGGCCTGTTTGAGTGCGTACAGGCATCGCCTCGATGTTCGCGATTCCGCTAACGCCTGGCTAGCCTCCCTCGCCTGCGTTTTGTCGGGCTTCTTGGCGCGTCGCATCGGGCTTCGGAATCGTCCCTCATCCTATGGAGGCACGGCTCGAAGATTGAGGAATTGGAGCTGGAGTACTTTCCAACCAGCGCAATCTTCGGATTCTGTGGGGATCTGAAGGTGCTGGAGATCAAGCAACAGATGCCGGTGAGCTGGATGTGCTTGTCGCTGGGCGCGACCGAGCGCTCATCTTTGGCTCCTCCATAGCATCCGGACGAGTCGGCGGCGGATTGGCAGTCGGGTACCCTGGAGACACTTGTTTGCAATGGGATCAATGCGTATGTGCTCGAGTCGGTTTTCAGCGTCTGCGAGGGTACTCATGTTATGACAGGTATAGCAATGCGGCGATCGTGAAGCGTTGGGGTGAGGTCTTTGCGTCGATCGACTCGCAGCGGCTTCCGCGCCTGAAGGTGATACGCGGCTGGATGTCTCGGCCGACGGAAGTGTGAGTAGGGCCTCTGCATACTGGCGACATAGAATTGATGAGGCTTCAGGCTCGCAAACGTAGGCAGAATGTGGTTAACTCACGCGGAGGAGTTGAGGGCAAAAGGAATAGCACTTTGGTGCTAGTCGTGGGCTGCAGTGGATGACGAAGGCAGGTGCATGTGAGTGGGAGAATTGGATTTGAACCAAGGAGTAGCCTGTATCATGGCTTCGCTATCTTTGATTGTCGCAGTGGGCGAAGTTGCAACCAAAGCGGTGAAGTGGGTTTTCTGAGCTATTGTTTGGCGAACTTTGAAAGGGCTGCGTGTGCCAAACAGACCATATGTGAGCGGTCGACACGCATCAGCATGGTCGTCGGTTCACATGCAGTCTCATAGGACCTACTTCTCTGACTACACGTCCTGGACTGGTTGGCCACTATCGAAGCGCCTGCGACCGAACGCCTACTCTGCGCACCCACGGCAGACCACTACTGTCCACTATCTGGATCCCCTTATCCTGCAATTCCTCAGCATACGCCACCCAGACTGACTTCTTGATTGCTCGCCTACGGGAGCTGTTAGCCATGTATCAACCAAACTGGGACGCGTCGTGCACGTACTCATGCGTCGGCCAATATTTCTGCACCCGGATCTCCTTCAGCTGCGGCAAGTGCGCCGGGTCCAGCGATGACAAGAATGCTCCCCACTGCGCCAGGGCTGGTCCATGAGATCTAACATGAGCCGCAAGAAGTTATAAGCGAGCACATTGTCGGCAGCGGACGCGTACGCACGGCGGAGGAGGCAACGAGATCACCGTCTCAAGCGACGCCGACGCCCACTCACTGGCCGAGTAATTTTTGGGCTGTGACGGCGGGCCAAAAGCACGATCAGCACGCTGTTGTATAACGTATACGGACATGAACTGACCGGCCTATCAGCCTCGATGCGCAAACGCTTCATGTGCACGCAGCTCTCAAAAATGACCTCCGTCGGGAAGTACGCGAGCTCGAGCTCCTCGATCTTCGGCCCATGATTCTCCAAAAAGTGCGCTGCGTGCTCCGCGGTCTGCGACCGCCCATGCAGCGCGAGACGCCGGAGACGGGGAAATCTGGATATTGACGGCGTGTGAGCGGCGGACGGCGGCGGGACGCCCTCAACGCACGGAAAGCAGAGGATTTCGAGATAAGCACTCACTCCAAAATGGAAAACAACCTCAGAACCGACGTGTGGCTCGGTTCGAACTCCAGGTCTTCGAGGACGGGGAAGATCGCTGGATCCACGGCGCTGTCCTTGAATTT
>JAMQCK010000118.1:0-60145 GCA_024196135.1 Pleurotus ostreatus/Saccharomyces cerevisiae fusant | reverse complement strand
GCGGGGATTGTACAATGGAGGTGGATGAGGGGAAGGACGGCAAGGCGGAGACTGTACCAGCGAAACGGGGCGCATCGTCGGACGATGAGGGCGCAGATGATTGGGCGGAGTTGGCGCGCGAGGAGCGGATGGCGAAGAAGGTGAAGAGGGGAGCCGTTAGCCAGAAGGCCTTTGACGCTGAGTTTGGCGATTTGTGAGTTATGAGGACCTGTAGGCTGTACGTTTGAGGGATTCGAGAATGCCACATTCGCCCTGGTCACTATTGCATAGCAACCCACTACCCATTGTCCCCCTAATGCGGTTCACTGCGGCTGGGTCTAGCGTCTACCCAGCGCTTCCTCTACTGGATAGCAGAAGCCGATGCCACAATTGTGTTCTCGGCGCAGTAGGTCGCCTCGTGTACGACATGAGGCCTATTTCCGGAACATTGGGATCAGCGCCTTGGGACTTTACCCGCATATATAAGGGCTGCACCTACAGTAGATCCAGGCGGCATATATTCCTGCTTTGCCACTTACGATCTCATACTGCGCCCATTATGGACGAGGCATGTCATTATCATCCTCGAGCAGAGCGAGCCTATACTAACACAAAGGCGCAGCATTCACCCCTCACGCTCCCTCAGGAGCTCTACGACGATGCGATGGCCTACATCGATCCCGATAGGGATATCTTCACCCTCTGCAGCTGCGCCCTCGTTTGCCGCGCCTGGGTGCCGGGTGCCCGCCGCTTCACTCACCACACCCTCCGCATCCCTTGCCACATCACCCCGCGCGAGATCGAGCTCTTCACCCTCCTCGATTCCCCCCACTGCACCCTCTTCCCCACCGTTCGCAAGATCATCTTCGACGGCACGCCCGCCCGCCTCGGCATCGCGCCGCCCGACGACGAGTGGATGTGGCCGTTCACGCGCCTCCAATCGCGCTTCACCGGCGTGCGCGCGCTCGAGTTCCTCGACATCGACGTCGCGGCGAAGACGTCCGACGGCTGGGATGCATTCTGGAAGCCCGGCAAGAACAAGGCGTGGCTGGAGGGCATCCTCGACCTCAAGTTCGTGCGCGTGTCGTTCATGTGCTTCGCGTTCGTGATGCATCGGGTGTACCAGTGCGCGAATCTCGAGCGCTTGAAGCTCGTGCGTGACGCGGAGGGGTACCAGATACCGATTATGGAGCCGGCGTGGGCGAGGGAGACGCCGGTGCCAGAGTCTCTGCGCGAGTTGAACATTATGGATACGCAAGTGCCGATGTGGATTGTGCTGGCGAATACGGCACCGGCGCCCAAGCTGCGCATCCTCAAGCTGGCTGCCACCGTCGATTTCAATGACTACGACCTGTGGGACACGATAGACCTCGTCTCTGGTACACTTCAGGTGCTGGAATTTCATGTGTCGAGCGCTGCGGTCTTGGGTGAGTTCATGTAACTGTGAACGATGAACTAACTGACCTGCGATCGTAGATGCTATATTCTCGGGTATCCTGCATCGTACTTCCCTCCGTCAAGTGCGCATGGCTGGCCTCTTCTATCTCTTCAGAGAGAGAAAACGGTTCTTCTCTCAAGTCCGCGCATGCATGAGTCTTCTGGCCAACATCCCAGCAGACCAACTGCTGCAGATAACCTTCGATGTCTACTTCGCGGACTACATGGCTGAGGGTTGGCAGCTGATGCCAGAGGACCGCAGCTTCTGGTCAGAGCTCGACATGTTCCTCGCCGGTGCGACATTTCCCGCACTTGAGCAGGTTAGGTTCGTCGTGGTAAGGGACGCGCGCAACATAACCAAGAGCGTGCTTCACGAGCTGTTGCCCCTGTGCGTCGAATTGAATCGGATACAAATAGACAACCTACCTTGGAAGGAAGAGTAAACCCCTCGCCAATACAAGCAAATTTTGCCATATGCGCCCATCCTCATGTTATAGCGATGCCGTGAACGGCCAGCGAAAGATGCTGAAGGGAGGTAGATGTGATTATATGCGCAATAGATTACCAAGCCCAGGCAGCTCCCGGATTCCGTATAGGGACATCCTCGCGGGTCGCGGCGGCGGAGACTATCCTCTTCAGCTTGCGCTTCCTCTCCGCGGCCTTCTCCTCCTCGAGGGTCTTGCCCTGCTTCAGAACGACGCACATTCGCGACTTCTTGTGTCGCCGAATACCGAAGTGAGCGCGACCGCGGGGCTCGACGCGTGCAGGCTCAGTTTCGCCCTTGTTCACCCAACTCTCGGCTGCGGGGACATGGTGAGCATGAAAAAAAAATGGTGTGTAGTTGGTATCACGCACAGACGATGAGCTTGGCGGCATCAAGGTTCTTGTAGCGCACAGCGTGGTCCCTCGCAGTCATGAGCATGTTCTTGACGCGACTGCTAGCACGCTTCTCGCTGAACTGCATCTGGAGGATGGCATAGTCGATCGGCTTGCCCGCGATCTGCCGACTCAACAGGTTGAGCTTGCGGTGCGAGATTTTGAAGACGCCAGTCGAGTAGCGATGCTGTAGTGATGCGTCAGTACCCAGAGGGGGGTACAGGAAGTAGCACACGCACCTCATGGTACGTCTTTTGCCCGCGCTTCGGCTTCTCCAGCACCGCTCCTGAGCCGACCTCCGGCACCTCAGCTCCCTTGGTCAAGGCAGCCTTCTGAGCCTCTGCGACCTCCTGAGTGGGCGCCTGAAAGATGTTCTGGCGGCCCTCCTGCACGGCTTGACGCTTTGCTTCCTGGACGTCGGTCTTCTCCGACTCCTTCACGTCAGGCGTGAACTGCTTGGCAAACCAGTGCTGGAACTTTTGAAAGCGGGAGGCACTTCAGATACATCAGCTTTCCTGTCCCCGCCGGTATGTAGGACTTCCACTCACTGTCTCCTGCTCTCATATGCCAATGTTACCCTCGGGACGTGTGCCGGGGCGGTGGCGCGCTGTCCGGCAGTCACCAGTCGGGACGCGCGACTCACTAGGTCGCGTCAGCCTTCGTCGACACCGTTCTCGGTGCTCTCACCATTCTGTAAGCCCCGCTGCATCGTCACCGTCGAGGAGAGAAACAATAAACGCCGTGACGGATCACACCGCGAATGATCTGTGACGACCGTCACTACCACGTCCGCGGAGCGGGCCAAGCGCACATTCAGCGCATTGCACGCGCCGACCATGGCGTTCGGGATCATCTGGAATTTCCTCTACGTTGTCATCCTCCTCGTCAACGCCGTTGCCGTACTCAGCGAAGACAGATTCTTGGCGAGAAGTGCGTGGCAGTTCCTGTGCTTTAACTTGTACTGACTGTCGTATAGTCGGCTGGACATCCTCGAGCCAGACTGCTGCCGCGTATGCACAAACATACGACGCAACAGGGTACGGTCCCCCAGATCCTGGCATCAAGGCCAGGATCATTGACTTGATAGCAGCAGTCCGCACATTGTTGAGAAGTGCGTCTCCACCCTTATATCCATGCGCGGATACTCATTCCCCTCTCCAGTACCGCTCATTGGCATCAACACGGTTATCATCCTGTACGAGTTGCTCTGGATCGGCTAGGCTATGTGTTCCCCTCACCAATATACCAACTGTATCCTATCTTCTCTCGCGCCACCGTGTCACCACGTCAGCCAGTCTATGGTTCAGCACTCGCAGACCATCATGCCTGCACGCCTCAAGAAGACTTTGTCCGCGGCTTGTGGGTTTTGTTTACTCGCTTATAAGCCAAGTGAATGCTCTGGAACCTGAAGATTGCATACACGCAACGACAGTAAGTACAAATTAGCAGAAGTCTATCCTATTCCTATCCAGCAGATATCGTATAGTACCCTTCCGTCCACCTTTTGTGCAGCCGACTCATATGTAGTTCCCATGCGGGACCCTATAACTCCCCACAGGCGTCGCTCTATGCCCCTCCACCGGTGTCGGCGTCCCTCGATACCCCTCCACCTCCACCGGCGTCACCGTCCTCGCATACGTCCTCACCGCCCGAATCGCATGCGCCGGCATAACATCGCCGACCATCTCCGCCCCCGCGCCCACCAGATCCACCCTCCCCCTGCTAAATGGCAGCGTCGGTACGTGGAACACCTGCGCGCCACCCGCACCGTATACCTCGAGCTCGTACGCGGCCTTATCCGCATCTTCGTAGGTCCACTCTCGCGAGGATTTGTACGCCCATTTACTTGAGCCGTCGGATTCGATGGAGTCGCCGAAGGCCCACTTGCTGGAGGTATCGGATATGTGCCTATTCGACGTGCCCTTGAAGGACTCGTTGGAGGCGGTCGAGTGTCGGGTGGATCTCGACCTGCCCGTTTGTGTGGACGCCCGTCCCGTCAGGGTTGAGGTCGTCCTGCTCGTCAAAGACGACAGCTTTCGTCCCAGACGCGTAGAAACTCTGCCCACGGTCCGAACAGACACCCACGAGCTCTGCTTGTCGCCGCGTTGAGTGGTCTCTACAGCAAAGTTGTCAGGCGCGAATTCGGTGCGGGCGAGCGCGCTTTCCGCTTGGACTGTAGGAAGATGTACGTTAGAAAGGAGAGGTTAACGTGACGAACTGGACACGCACGGTAATGCTTGAGACCCCGGTCAAAGTGTACGCGACAGACAATGGCAAGAATGATACTCGCGACGATGAGGAGTATGGAGGCCACGGTGAAGGCGCCGAGGAAGGGCCAAGTAACGAACAGCCTTTGCGAAGAGTGGTGAGACCTGCAAGTCCAGTACAACAGGAAGGGACTAACCAGCGATACGTCGAAGAGTAGAACATGAACGTCCAGGCGAACAAGTAGACGAAGCCGAGGAAGAGGAAGAGGAGCACTGCGTACTTCATCTCGCGACGGATGGCGTACCAGCCCTAGGAAGACGTCAGTCACTTTCGAAGCCCAATTGATACCCACACAACGGACTTACCAGCATAATCCATGGGATGAGAAGCTGGTAATGGGTCAATCCCAATGTTCACGAACATCGACGATCTCATGGGACTCACAGCCGCACTCAGGATTATCAACGCCTCATACAGCGCTGTATGCTCCGAGATCTCTTTTATACCGGTGTTGAAGAGCTGGTCCGCCCACAATCCCATCCCCGTCACCTGGACGAAGACCTCGAGCTGCAGGCAGGCGAGGACAGCCATGAAGAGCTGGCACCAGGTCAAGTTCAGAATCCATGGGCGAAGGATGTACGGGAGATACGCACTTTGTTTATTCGCATGATTGGCCTGGGTGCGCCGAGGCATTTGAAGGTCTGCTCATTGTAGAGCTGGATATCGGCTGAGCGTACGCCAGTAAGCCTATGTAGTACGGCTCTCACCTTCAGCAGCCTCCATGATAGGCATGCAGCAATGATTAGGGCACTAATAGTCAGGACGAGGTTGCCAATCTATACGGAGATTCCGCTCAATACGTCTCTGGCGACGTCGACAAGGCCACCCACCTCGTACCCAATGCGAGTTGTAAAATATGAAGGAAAGAAGTCAATTGCGCACGGCGTACCCGGAGCCGCAAGAAGCTCGCGAAAGACGTCTCGCTGGTGTTGAGTACGCCAGACGGCGTAGGCGGACCACGATGCAACGAGGGCGCGAGCGGATAGAACGCCCAGGCTGTTCAGGTCAGATCAGCCAAGGGCCATAGAAGTGGAAAAATTGCGACGCACGTATGTGGCACAGAGTCCTTGAGAAGGGCAAAGAGCGAGATAGCAAGCAGCCAGAGTTGCAAGAAAATGAGGGCAAGGTCTTCTGCTTGGGCGTGTTCCATACTGAGTGTCGCAGTGAGTAAACAGTCGAAGGCGGTATGAAAGAGACGCACTGTTGCTTCAAGTAAACAACCATCTGAGCGCAGCGCTCATTAAGGAAGAGCTCGATCCCCGGCTCGTTGATGGCCATGATTTGTACGCCAGTCGTCGTTTTGTTCCCTATCCCCACGCCGAACATGGGCACGAAGGTGAGTGGCTGATGTCGTGGCTAACATGCTCTTGTCAGCGCGAACAGTTCGTGGAATGCATTGAGCGTACCAAGTCAAGTCCCGAGGTAAATCCATTGGAATGCTACGACCGTCAGCAATTATTTTATCCGCCGGAGGTTTGGGAGCTCACCGACTCTACTGCGTCTTCCACCGCCTCTCCCGATCGGAAAATATCCTCGCACGGCCCCGGTAGATCGCTGCACATTTCGAGGCGCAACTGTCCGAGTACACCGTGGAGGTCCGTCACATTTCGTGGTGGCATACCTGCGGCGGAGGTGACACCCTTGGCGAACGACGCGTATTCAGCATCGAGGGCGTAGGTGAAGCCTTGTAGTACGCTTTGTGCAAGGCAGTAGGCGAGACTGAAGGCGAAGAAGGCGCGGGTGGTGCGGTTGAGGCAAATGTGAGCGTGCTGTAGACGATCAAAAGGCAGAGGAAGAAGTAAGCGATGAATTAACATTCCGAAGAGCGCGTTCACGCACCGCCGACCGCGCACAGGACTGCAGGTACGAGAAACCCGTAAAGACCGTCATCGTCGCCTCCGACGACTTTATCGCAGCACTTCACAACGACGGCGGCAACCGCTAGAGAACGTCGGCTCCCACACCGTCGTGCGAGAGAAGGATATAAGGCGTGTGCGTGGCTGGGTATCCACGTATCAGCATTGGCTAGCGTATCAGCATCTGAGTAGCGTATCAGCACACCGAATAGCGTGCCAGCACTGAGTAGCGCGAGCCGAAGAAGCCATGTCAGCTGGAGGGCGTGCTTCTCGCGGAAGTCGGTGACACGTACCATACCGTGGCGCGCCCGGAAAAGAAGCTAGCAATGCTCTGAGGATGTCAGGAAAGAAGGGCAAGAGAGCTTTGTATGCCATGTGCGGAATGGACGTCGAGGATCGGGTGGCGTTGGGCAGGTCCTGAGCATCGAGAGTGTACGTGAAGATAGTTGTGATGGACGAGTGAGCAGCGACAGCAAGCCTCCTGTATCCTTAGCAGACATGTGCTGGTCATGTACACATCGTACGGCGGAGGACGAGAACCGCAGAATGGGGACGCCGACGGACATAGAGGATGCCGCGTCAGTCCAGTAGTCCTATCTTACACCGCAGAAGGACACTGTGAGCTATGCCTTTCGCGGATCCTGTGGCGGCGTGTTAGCTCGTTGTCACCAGCATGAGCTTGACGAAAGTACGAACTAGGAAAGTTCCATCTCCCGGCAACGTGTCACAGCTCAGAATGTTGAAGGCCGAGTGATGCGGTAAGCTGTAGCGTGGATAGTTGGATGGAGGGCATGTCTAACCATCCCTGCAACAACCACACCCGGGAAGTTCATGGCTCAAACCATAGCAAGGACACGCTGAAGCGGTCAAAAATTACAAACATATATTGCAGGGCAGACAACTGTAACAAAGGTTAACATCGTAGAACAACAGACAAGAAGAGAGGTAAAGGTATCATGCGGCGTGTATAGGCAAGGCGTAGGATGTGGGTGATACTGTACAAGGTGTAGGCCGCGTGTGTTCTCGTCAGAGGCATTCCGTGATCCATCGTCCCGGAGTGGGATAAGAGGCAGTAGTCGTAGGCATGTGGGCATCAAGAGGCTAGTCGGGGGTGGGTATCGTCACGTCGGGGCTTTAGGCAAGCCGGTTGAGCTGGTCGTAGGCGCTATTGATCTGGCGCACGAAGTCGTTAACGCTGTGACCGTTCTGAGACCAGATTAGCGCATGTGAGAGAAGACGGTCGTACAGATCACACACCTCACACTCCTTCCAGGTGCCATCGCGAATGCAGACTGCCTCCCCGTTGATCCTGACGGTACAGCTCTTCCTGCAATAGATGTTAGGGGTCTGTACTTCGCAGCGAGGTTATGGCAGCGGTACGCACTCAATACCGAGGGTCTTGGAGACCTTGACGCTCTCCTTCAGCAGCTCAACGCCTTCCTGGCCCCTGCCGCTGCCGTCGAGGCCGGCGCACTCGCCTACGCCGCTCTCCTCCCAGTCGATCTTCGCGATCTTCGCGCACTTGAGCGCAATGTCGGGCTGGCCAATCTTGGCCTTGCCCTGGTAGTCCTGGCAGTGCACAAAGCTCCACCACTGGTCTGGCGCGTACTTCTTGACGCAAAGCTGCTGAACATTGCCCGCACCTGCGTAGTTCACTCGTCAAAATGATGTGTTGCGGAACGAAGCCGATGTACGCACATTCCTCCGGCCCGTGCTTGCAAGTCACACCAAACTCCTCGTCAGAGTCGTCGATCCTGTGGTCCCCTCGTCAGCCCACACGCTCCACGCCACGCAGCAAGCACACGCACTGTCCGATGTAGAGCAGCTCCAGGTCCATCTTCGTCCCCACTTTCGGAAGGACCTGGTCGAAGATGCTCTCGCAGGCGAGCGCGTCCGGACACTTCGACATCACACCGAGCTCGACGGGCACCTTGACGTCGTCATCCACGACTAGGGGCGTCTGCTCACTCCACGCCGCGGGCGAGGCCGCGACGAGGCTGGCGGCAGCGGCAGCGAGGGGGATCAATAACTTATGCATTTCGTAGGCGACGAACAGCGGGAGGGGGTAACAAGAGGGCGTGAGGGAAAGGAAGAGGGCGAGGGGACCGCGGCAAACGATGAGCACAGTTCGGAATCAAGACACGCGAGCACGCGATTCTCCGCATGTCGTCATATGCGTCCCCACTTCGCTATCTCGAAGTCGTCCTTTCGGAGTCTCCTCAGACCAAGGAGCATCTTGCATACCTCTACATGCACAAGCTAAAGATGCACAACAATAGGTTCGAAGCTGATAGGTCCACTCAAATAGCAAAGAAGGCAGAAACGCCACCACGCAGCCTATCCAGTGAATCCCTTCATGGACCAAACTTGTCACTTGGCACGCCCTAAGAGCGACTGTGGGCGCAAAGACCAAGGTTCAAGTACACGGGGAAGACGGGGGACGATTTGCGCAGGTGCTTGAGTTGGGATGTACTTCACATTGTTCGTGATGTCCGAGACGTATGATACAGAGTTCGTGCATGATATGCCAGCGAAGGGACCGGGGTCGAGAGTCTCGATGATCGTGAGGGGTAGCTCTCCAGCCGAACATTATCGCTGGGCTCCTTCCCAATATTCTCTCGCTTGGGCGTCGGTCAATGGCGGGGTGAAGTACTTGCATCTTGACTTGAAGACTGCGCCTCATGAGCATTGAATGAACCGAGAGTTCGCCTATCTACGCACCATCCAATGACCGTTTGCGAATGATCGCTTCCACCGAGAGCTCGTTGTGCACTTGGTTACGCTGTTGGTCAGGTGAGCGGGATGGGGTATCGAGGAGGGGCATCCGCATACCAAGACTTCGTCCGAGTACATCTCCCCTTTGATGCGTCGCTGCGCAGCGGGGTCCGCCTGCTTCTCGGATATCTGTGAGCGTTTACTGTCGATGCTCTCGTCGACCACAGAGACACAGTAGCCGATGAGAGTCGTGCGACGCTTCCAGTTGGCTGTACGTGCAGGCTTAGCAAGACACTTCCGCGGCGAGGAGACCGTGTACGCACCGACAAGCTCTGCCCATATATTCTCGCAGGCCTGGTCGTCAGCCGCCTTCCGCCCGGACGATTCCCTCGCCTGGTCTCGTGCAGCCGCGGTCGCCCGGTTCATTCGCATCTGGGGTACATGAGTATAAGATTCAGTTGCTTCTGAGAAGACAGCGCACATTTATGGAGTCATCGAGCTTCCTGTACTCCCTCAAGAGGTCTGTATTGTGCGGCACATAAGCGTCCGATGAGAGCGAGGAATGCGCGCGAACGAACCCTTGAACAGCGAGATGTCCGTGCACGTCGACTTCGAGACATGAACGACCTTCGGATTCAAGCTGGGGGCCTATGACTTCGTAAGCAATGTTCTACGTAGAATATGAAGAAGACTCGCCTGCACGGCAAGACTCCCAAGTTGAGGTTGTTGAGGAGCCATTCAAGGAGGTGGCGAACCGTCAGCAGCTGCCGGCCACCCGGGCCGACAGTCGCCGGCGTATCAAACACAGGCAAACCAACCTGATCCCTCCCACCATCATCTGTACTTCCGAATTACTCGGGGATCCCCCTCCCGCAACGCCTCGACGGCCGTGGGCTCAGGGCAACCTCGTTATGAACTACCAGCATGGTCGGAGACAAAAGGGCCTGCGGATATGATGCAGTCCACCTTCGATTTGTATGTGCAACGAGGCGCGCGCATTGCCCATCGCACGTCGGTCGCACTTAGCAGCTACTTCCCCCTTGCCTTTTTGTTTCGTCGTCTAGGCTCACGTGCTATTTCTCTGCTTCGTACACCTCATATCGATCTGCGACACAGTCCGCCATGCGCCCCACCACCCGGATTCGCCATGCCCCCAAAAAGGGACGCGCGCATCCTGCTCGTCTACTTATCGGCAAACAATCCTTATGGTCACAAAAGGACTAGGTTTACCCGAAGGTCCCTCTCGACTTGCCTACCTCTGTCAGCGCAGCGCGCGCGCTGTTCTTATCGATTCTTCTCCCGCCCTCTGATGGTGCGTGACCGCGTCAATACCCAGGCCGTCTCCCGTCCTCTCACCCCGCGTGCTTCCTGAGACTCCGCGCTTCTGCCCGCCGCGCTCAGCCTCGCGCGACGCGCCGGCCGTCCTGAGCGGACAGCTACCGCGCGTCGGAGAGAGTTTTGTGCCATGCTTTGTGGGCGCGCGCGTTCCCAGGTCTGCTCCCCTACTTTCGCTTCCCGGCTGGCCGCCGAAATTACGCTGGTCATCCCTCGGAAGAACTCGCCCACTCATACATGTGCGCTTGGCTCGCGCAGACCTCCGAACGGCTTGCTAGTGCCATGCGCCACAAGGCCGATGAGGCACTTTGCTCCTTCATCATCTCCCGAGCATCACTTATCGTCCTTCATCGCGATGAAGGGCCTGACCGGAGAAGAGCGTCTTTGCCGTCTGCGTACTGTGTCGAGGCGCCCACAACCCGGCATGACGCTGCATTCATTAGCCTGCAATACAATGGTCAGTTGATCGCGCATTGTCATACTACCCAATTGTTCTGCGGGGTTCCATACTTCCCGGGCTCAGTACGACGCATCTTTAGAAGCTGACGCGCGCCCACAAACACTGCAAGTGGGTCTTGCGGCGCTGTTAAGGGATGGGGTCTTCACGGGACTGGCGACGTGCCCAGCTCGTACGTCGTGGGAAGGGGATGCGCTGGTTAGACTCTGCGAACCGTATCCTTGGGCAGCCACGCATCCTTCGCAATACACATATTAGACTTCCCGTGCCACCCCGGCAGTGTCACCTCTGTATGAAGTCGAAGCCACCTCATGGGGACCTCGCGTCAGTGTCCTCTGGCCAGCCCGTGGCCTTCGGGGCCCATTCATTGCTCAATCGGCTATCGCGTAGATGATCTTGCAATGGAATACTTACGCCACTCCGTTTTCCCCATTGGTACGGGTGCAAAGTGCTCGTCTGCGAGTCAGCTTTGCCCATCGGCGGAGTGGCACAGAATCCCGGTGGTACAGGGCACAGGGTGGCGGCTAGAGCTTGTAGCGGCGCAGCGAAGTCGTGCGGGCGGTCCCAGGAACAGGTGGATCTCGTCCCCCTCGTCTTTCACGCTGCTTCTTTGGGTGGCTCCGGAGGTAATTGCTGGTTTCGGACAACTATAGACTTTTCGCTGTAAAACCCCCCTTCCGCGCGACGAGGGGCCTCCGCTGGCTGATTTCTTACCGCTATCGACCCTTTGGAACGTCTCCCGCCACTGTAGACACCTCTAGAGGTCGAGTATGGGTCGGATAGACTGCCTCCCTATTGGAGCTACACGCCTCGTGCGTTGAAGTCGACGCTTCTATCGTGACTGTTAAGCACTGCCGCGAGTTGCCGTTGAATTACCACCCGCCTTCGACGGGAGTATCGGGGATGCTGATCCGTTGATTGGCACCCGCCATCAGTGGACCCACACCACATTTGGACAGATCTGATGGCGGGAGCACGCTTCCTTCCCGATACAGCCCTAAATCCGATCCCACGATCCTCGTGGTGCGCGCCATCAGTGGACCCACACCACATATGGTAAGTATTGATGGCGGGCTGCTGGAGGGGGTCTGGCGCTCACTGGAAGGGCTGCCAGCCCTCGGGGAGGGCACATACACTGCGCCGGGCCGCGCTTTAGGGTGCGTTTGAGGGTTCAGATGTTCACACCAGAAGTTCTGCGAGAGGAGGAATGGCATGGCATTAAGTTCCGTCACGTAACTGGTCGACATATCGATTGAAGTTAAAATCCCTGAAGCTACACATAGTAAAGATGCGCCGATAGTACATAGTAGAAAGGCATAGTGCGAACAAGCCGGATGGTTTATAGGTCTTTGTAGAAAACAGTAGGTAACTAAATACAAAATCAGCACGATAGCCATATCACGAGAGCGCGACAGTCAGAGGAGCGAAGTAAGTCCGTGGGCGTGAGAATTAAGCGTGAATTTCGTCGTGAGTTTCGACAGCGGTGTGTGGGCGCGCCTAATGGCGCCCATCATCAGAACTCCAGGGCTGGATGGACTCGTAAGATGCTGATTCGCTCAGGGCATTCTGTTGGTTGCGCCTCATCGACCGCGGCTGGTGGCCGTGTACGCTGCAATAGTGGCGGTGACGACGAGCAGGGTCTCTAAAAGCCTCGGGGCAGCCTTCGTAGCGACACTTGAGGGGATTCTCCCCGGTGCTACAACAATGGTCAGTGCGCGCAGCAAGAAGAATGATATTTTCTGAACATACTGTCCACTGACGTGCATGTCGAGACCGGTTCGCTGGGCAGCCATACGTTAGCCCGCGACCTCAAAGACGATGAACCCTGCTAACCTGCGCGAAGGTCCTCTGGCATATAGGACAGATATGGCGTCTGTGACTAGCATTAGCTCACGATACATGCCTTGAGCTCGGGCACGGACCTGATCTTCAAGTGAACGTTCTCGACGTGCCGCTTGACGAGCTGCTTCTTGCCGTTGTACTCGCACATGCCGTCATCACCGCGCCAAATGCAGCTGTACGACACTGGGCCGTTACGCGGAGTGTGTTTCTGAGCGTAGTCCTCCCAGTTACGACCGTCCGTTGGGCTATCGATGCCGTCGCTCGAGCCCGAGCCGTATGATTGCTCGCTGCTGACGCTCTGGCTCTCCCAAGGCGTCTCGTGGCTAAAAGCCTGCGCGGGCGATCCGCGCTCGACCGGCGGAGTAGGTAAGCCAGGCCTGTTGCGATGTGAGGTAAGTTCGTGCCCAGCGCTAGCAGCGTTGGTGGCTGACCGTGACAGATAGGGAGACGTAGAGGTCTCGCGACGACTACTACATCGTGCGTCAGTCAGATAGATTGATCAGAGGACGCGCGGCACGAACGCATAATTGCCCCCGTAGGCCGGCTGCGTGACCCTGGATGGTGCCGCATAGGCGGCGGGGGAAGACGTGAGCGTACGCAGAGGAGGAAGCTGCCTCGCGTCCGCGTATTGATCGCGCGGACCGTCCTCGACGCGGGTGTTTTGGAGGCCTCTGCAGGGAGGTCGTTAGCCGAGCTGCACGCGAGGTCAATGGCATACCACGTACCGGACAAGATCGTTGAAGCCAGGCAAGCGGGTTGGGTTGCGGTCAGAACTAGACTCGAATGAGTGAAGACAATGAAGCAAGTGACCGTGGCGCGCACCTGGAAAGCGCATATGGGGCAGCTTGGTACTCGAGACGATGAGCTACAAGTCGCGGGGCGGCGGCGTTCGAGGTGATTGACTGGCTCGTGAGCTCTCCAGCAGAGGAATGTCCGCGAACGGGCGCAGGGCGACGCGGTTCGGGCAATGCTCCAAGCGAGTACGAGGTACTACAATGAGCCGTCAGCGTTCGGCTATGCGGAGTGCGAATATCCATCAAGGGACTTATGCGCGTGCAACGTCCAGCAAGCGACAGCACGAGGCGCAGGGCCTGCACGAGGCGTAGCGATCCACGCAGTGGACTGAAAGGGATTTAATGGAAAATAAGGACGTACCGAGAACCCAAGGCCTGAGGGTGGGTGCGCTGGCGGGGATCGGAGGGCATGTTCGTATTCGTGCGGGTCGTAAGGCGCTCTGGGGGGCAGGGTGGTCAAGGCAGGGGAAGGGCGGCAGGGCTTGAGAAGCCCCGCGCGTCCGCAGGCCCTTAAGTATCCCCCGCGCCAGATACAGATCGAGGCGGCGCGGCATACTGCTGGGAATGGGGGGTCTATGTGATACAACATAAATACAAGAGAGAAGATCGTGGTCAGATCTGTCCAACGCGACCCAGGTCTGCGGGCGTCACGTGCCGGAGAACCGCGCTTCTTTCGGCGTCCACCCATCCTGATGAACACCCACACCGGGCTTAGCGTTGGATATTGTAGGCGACATGGCTGCCACGAGCGTGGGTACCTGACGGTTTGTCACCTGGCGCGGTCTGACAACATGTCGTCTTGTACAACGAGCGTGACACAGATACAGAAAAACAGGGTACACGATAATGTGCCCAGTCGACAGCGACTGTGGGCACAGCACATAGCGATAAATTACAGCGTCGGACGAATCCTCCTGCCAAGACGCGGCGTGAGCTCATCAGGCAGAAAATCATACAAATGTACGAACCGTCTCGGTTTAGCCTTCCATTGGAGATGGCAATGGCTTCAATTCGTCGTCGTGAGCGCCTGTGTTGGATGCAAAATCGTGACGCGGCTTGCCCTCCCTAGGGCAATGAGCGGCAGCTCGAGCCTTCCGCAATGGCTTCACTGGACGGTTGAAGATAGACTGAGGAAGTGGAGCACCACTGGTGTCAATGAACGGGTCCGCCATTACGGTATCCTCGCCGTCCTTCGCCCGAGGGACATCCTCCTCGTCGGAGACGGAATTCGCTCTGGTGCGACCGCGCTTCCGAGGAGATGTTTCTCCCGCCTTACTTGGAGAGTGCAGCGCGTCTTGCAGCGCATCGTTGGCGGTGCGAAATATATTGGCCTTCGTCGGAGACGCGTTGGGCGATGGCGCGGACCTATAACCCTCGGTCACATCTGAGGGAAGTGATAATTAGGGGACGCGTCGACGCAGGTGAGGAAGTATCTCACGCTTTCTGACGCGAGAGCCTATGTTTCGCAGAGCCGCTGCCAAGTCCTCTGTCGCGCTGCGAACGCGTCAGTCGACGCGTGCAGACGCGTTGCGAGTACAGACCTCACCCAGTCGCAGGAGGAACGTTTGAGGCAGCACTGGCCGTGTGAAGGGTGTCGGTCAGTGGTCGTTTCGCTGGCAGTTCTGCCATCCTCTTGGAATATGTACAGGGATTAATTCGGTTATAAATGAGTGGAAGGAAGTCGACGTTGCGAAGACAGAAGTGATGAGGCCGAGAAAGGAAATCTCAACAGCGCCGCACGCGGCGAAACGGTCCGCTTGAGCCGGCTTGCCCGTGATTTTCTGAACAACGGGCTTGCCTCCTACCGCCATGTCCTATGTGGCTCTCTCCGAGGTCGTCGACGAGACTCTTCAAGTCTGCACTTTGCTTGCTGATTACCTTGCATCAACCCAAGACTCACATCTGTACAGGGATCACGCTCGGGATTCTAAGGTGCTATGCTCGGATTGGCCATACGCCAACTATACAAACGACAACCTGGTGACGCTCCGCTCGGGCGGCCGAGTCGCCCACATAGCTGACTCATTGTACACACCGCTTTGAGCCCTTGACAGCTGCTCCGTCTATGAACTGATTCCTCCGTTCTATTGTCGGCTGTCTCCGCCCACCGAAATACCCTCCCGCCCTTGGAACGACCTGAACACGGGTGATGTTGGCCCCTCGACTTCTCTGTGGGTCCATAGCTGATGGCCGTGGGTCCTCGCCTTCTATGAAACTGGCTTGCGCACGGCCTTGGCACACACGGAGCTCATCGATAGCAACGTTCTAACTTTGATAGCAGCCCTCGACACTGCAGGCCACATACGCCACACCCTTACCTGCCAAGTATGGTCAGAGAAGCGGTAGACGGCCTACGCTTCATCCCTGCGAGCTGAGTTCCTGCCGTTCCTTCCCGTGCTTCGAACAATGGATTTGTTTGCCCTGCCTCAAATCCAGACCAACAATACACACTGCACCCCCTTCTAACGGTTTTTTTCTCTTTCAGAAATAGTATTACTCTTTGGTCTGCTGCTCGGACTTTTTTGGCCTCGCGGTAAATTGGGATACACACCGGGAAGTGGAATGAGCACGCCACAAACGGTCACCCGGCAGGTCCGTCAAGCTGTGTCATTGAGACCAACGACAGAGGCAGATGCAAGTAGGGTAAATAGACTACACTGACCGTGCAGTACACTGTCAGCACGCCTTCGACGGTGAGGCTGATCTGGCCAACGCTGCTTAGTCTCACGAGAAAAGTATATTCGTTCCATTTATTTCGACCCAATGCTTACAGGGTTCAGTACTTTATGCTCGCACGAGCGCCTAACCTCTTTCTCCCGATGTCTTCACCGTCTGCTACGCCTCCGACACCGCCAGGGAAACTTGATCCTGGATTCTGTTCATTGAAGGCGGTTGAATAGCCGTGTCACGTGGGTATGATTTGCCACCGCCGTTGCAAAATATGGACTTGAAGTGCGCTCTTTCTGGACCTCAGCGTGGATGCAGAAAAATGTGTTGCGTCCTTTGTGCCTTTCAGCCAGGCCCTTGGGCACCTAAAAAGGCGAAAACGGGAAAGTTCGAATCAAGCCGCCGTGAGAATAATCGTGATGTCCGGAACGCGGTCCGCGTGGGTTGCTCAAGCGTGTGACCGGGAAAGCACCTGCTCCTCGATTCCAACGTCCATCTCGCCGTTCTCGGGACCTCCCCTTCCCCTGCGCTGCGCTCGCAGCTGCAGACGCTCTTAAGACCGCTCCCCTACGCGTGACGTTGACGAACTCGAATGGCGCGTTTCCCTGCGTCTTCTGTCCTTTACACTGTCCTTCTCGCGTCCCTGCTCCCACGCGCCGCACCCCAGACTATATCTACCTCGACGCCTGTACCACCACTGCAATGGATCAATCTCAGCAGCCGACTGCAGGGTAGCGACAATGCCCCGCCACCGCTAAAGGACGCCGCGATCGGCTACGACGAAACGACCCGGAATATCATCATCTTCGGCGGAGAGTCAGAGAATGGCTTCCCTCAGTCTACAACTTACCTGTGCGTGAACTTGCTCTCTGACGCGTCTCTAATCTAACCTCGTTGATAGTCTCAACCTGGACTCGCTAACTTGGTCAAAGCCCTCGCCTCCAGACAACTTGAACGATAGCCCGGATGCCCGAAGTGCTGCTATCACCGGCTACGACGCAGCTAGCAGCTAGTGCGTCCCCAACTCTCTTTCATAAATATGATCTCACACGTTTGCAGTCGTAGCGGCTTCGTTGTGATCGGGGGCAAGTCAAGAGACGGACAAGGCCTCTCGGATGTTTGGGTACGTGGCATCGCTATCAAGAGAGGCTCTTGCTCACGCGTGCTCCACCCGCTCTCACAGGACTTCGACTTCAATAATCAATTTTGGGCCCAAGTCAGCGTCTCCGAAGGCGGACCCTCTGGGCGCTGGGGTGCCTCCGGTGGGATCGACTCTCGCACGGCCAGTGACAGCTTGAACAATACCTTCTATGTGGCTGGCGGATACGATGGTTCTCAGATCAGCCGGCTGTCGGACGTGTGGGAGTTGCACATCTCCGGCGTCCTTTCACCCAACCTTCCAAACGAAGTGGCGGGTAGCTGGTCGCAAGTCTCCGTCGACGACCTGCCGCGCAAGATCGGACAAGCTGGCACGGTCATTGGGCAGACCATCGTCGCTGCGGGTGGGTGCAACAGCACCTCGACAGACGGCGACTCATGCGCCGTGGGCGATTCCTACGTCATCAGCACTTCGGACGGCCAGGTCATCTCACCCGGTGCTTGTCCGGCTGGACGACGAGGAGCGTCGCTCGTTCCCAACATGAACTCGTACTCCAACAGCTTTTCTCCCCAAGTATTCTATATCCTGGGAACATTCGACTCGTCACGCTGGGATGACGGCGGCGGGCTAGACAAAGGCGAGGTGGTAAGTACCATGCGGGGCATCGCTATATTTTTACTGAATTGTGGCAGTCCGTCCTCGATACAAACACGGGAACGTGGGCCCGTGTCATCCCGTCCGGTGACCCTGACTCGGACGATGCTACCCCCACTCCCCGAGAAGGGGCCGCTGCAATAACCTATACAAGAGGGCTCGTTGGAAGCCATCGCAGTCAATCTGTCGACACTATTGTGAGTGGCAACCCTTCCCACGGCGAATTATTTCTGAACAAAGCTTATCTACTCTCTGTTCAGGTGTTCGGTGGGCGTGACGCTTCCGGCAAGTACCTCAACGAAGTGTGGCTGTTGAGGGCGTACGATGGCTCGATTTCCTCTTCTGGGTCGTGGTCCGGAGGAAGCGGTGACCTGGAGTCTGGCGCGGACGCGTCAGGTGCCGGCGTGACCGTCAATTATATGGACAAGTGCGCTTCTGCATTGACGGCTACCAGTTCCGGGACGTCGACCTCTGCAGGCCCATCCGCGACGCACGGCCCATCGCCCACCCAATCGAGCGCACCCTCAGCCGGAGTAGCGCCGTACCCATACAACACCTCAGTAAATCACAAGGTTTTATCTGCTGTGTCCGTCGTCCTCCTTTACCCCGCTGCTCTCATCTTCCGCCTATCTTCCTCATCATTCACCGCCTTCGCGCAGCCCGCGCGACATGTACTGGGCGTCTATAGTGCCATGCTGTTGGCGCTCGCCGCATATGCTCTGGGTATTGCCGGCCTCGCGACGTCCTTCACTTCCCTTACTTCCACTTCTTCCGCGGCAACTCTCAGTAGGCGCGACTCACCCGTACGGACGCATCTGGATACAGCGCATGGGCGAGCCGGGCTTGTACTATTCATTCTACTCTATGCGGTCCTGCCTGTACTCTTTTTGGTTCGGCTCGGCAGCAGAAAATTCCGAAATCGCTCGCAAAGCCCAGGTGGTGAATCAGGACAGAAGGAGTTCAAGGGCGCGGTTGAAATGAAGGGCTCGCCGTCGACGCCACCACAACCGCGAGCACGCAGTCCCACGCAAAGCCTCACTTCGTCAACGGAGCCACGCCCGAGGACAATGTCGCTGCCATTGTCAGGACCCACTGCTGCATCCACAGAAAGCAGTGGCGAGGGTGGCAAACGGTCCTTCGAGGTCCTCAACCGAGGACGCGGCCCCTCACGCCCAGCGACAAGCATGTCGTATAGCTCGCCACACGTCCTCTCACGATCGCTAGGCGAGCTGGACTGGCTCCAGCGCCGCCGGAGCCTGAACACTGTCGTACGTACAACTTAGCCAAACCCTCGTATGGGGCGCCCACTGAGAATCTTCCAGGGGGAACTCGACTATGCGATCACGCAGGTCTTGCGCCAACATACGCAGCCCGCGACCCCAAATACCACCGACGCTCTCATGGGGCCGTCGCAGGAGGTTTCGCAGCCGTCTATACCAGAATATCCAGCGCCGGGTGAGATCGCGACGCGCGTGCTGTTCCATGCTGCGCTGCTCGCGGTCTCTGCACTATGCTTGGTCGCGCTGTACCTGCGCGCCCCTGTGTGGTCGTTTGCGGTGTTCCTGGTATGGGTGGTTGGGTTCTACGCGGCAATGCTCGTCCTCGCGTGGCGCGGGACGCCGCCGCGGTCGACGCTCACTGCCATTGTATACCGCTTACGAGGCAAGCCAATTCCACCGCGGGACACCTCGACACTCGCGAGTGCCCCGATAGGAGAGAGCGGGCAGTACCCGTTCCCGACGAACGTCGGCAGTGTCGCGGGACGCAGTCCGTACGTGCATACCCCGACGGCGTATCGCGCCACTAACGATGACGGAACGTCGTCGCACCCGCTCAGTGCGGACGGACATTACGATGATGACGAGGACGAAGACGAAGACGTGCAGCAACGGCGGATGGAGGAGGAACTGGACCGGCGAGACGTGTCCATCGTGACCGTGCCGAAACGACGGCTGTGGGTCGCGAACCCGTCGTAAGTAGTCGCAGCTGTTGCTGTCTGTCTGCTTTCGTCATCTCATCCCATTTACCCCTGCACCCATCTCGTCTACATTTACCACCTTCCCTCCTCGGACGGTCTTTCGCTCGCCCCCCTCGCTGTGCATCCATTGCTTTCATGTTCTGCCCCGTATATGACCGACATGCTCCTTAATATTTTGGCTTATACCCTACAGCACATGAACACTGTGTCGCGTACAGTACAGTATCTCGCTCAGGTTCCCCACGTAGATCCGCGGACAGGCTGAATTTTTTGTATTTTTCTGTGTTCAGGATTTCGTGTAATGATGATGCGCTGCGTTTCGGTTGAGGATTCATCATAGAATGAGCCGATGGCTGGCGCCTCAATCTTGCCTCCGATGGACAGCAAGTTCGAGCGTTGTTGCGCCCAAAATATGTGGCAAGTCTAAGGTTGGGATTTGTGAAGCGCTACCAATTAATGACGACAGCAAACTTCTGCCGAAGTATGCACCCAATTGTACCGCTCTTGCGGGATATGTACATCTCAGCTGGAGGGGAATAGCGTCTCCGAAGTGAGATGCTCTCCAAACTGGACCCACAGGGACCCATGTTGAAGTCCGGATCAGTGATGGGACCTGTGAATCAAGCTGTGAATGAAATGACGTAAGCCCTCTCATCTGCTGCGACGATGCAGAGAACAGCGAGCGCGTCGTCCTCGACGACGACCAGCCCACCCCCACGACGACCGACGAGATCGCTACCTCCCGCACCTCTGTCATTCGATGATTCCCCTATACTCGACACCACCGTTGTTAATGCATCACCCACATCGGAGACACCTCACGCAACGACCGCGGTAGCCCCCGATGGCGACGACGACAAGCCCGCAACGCCCGGTCCTGCCGATCTGACACCCCTCCGGGCGCACTATCTGAAGAAGACTCTCGTGTCCGTCGCGTTCCACAGCGAACTTCAAGCGATCACAGCTCAGTCACCGAACATCAGTACTTCCACCTTCTCCTACCTGGGCCCTCCCTTTTCCCCGCCACCCAAGGATGCGCCCACTCTCGACCTACCCCTCCTCCGCTACATGTTCCGCCAATTTGTGCTCACCTTCCCCTTCATGGCCGCCGCACCCAAGGATTTCTATTCCGACAAGCTGCAGCCATTTATGGCATCCGTTCTCTCCCGCAACCTGTCACCCGTCTCACCGTTCGACGATGGCGCGGAGAACAACGAACAGGCGACCAGGCAGAAGCTACTCGCGAAGCTTGAGCGCAACCTCGCGCTATTCGTTACCTCTGCGCTCAAGCTTGCCGAGCGTGAGGAAGTCGTTCGGCTTACTCAGGCTGATCTCGACCGACTGGAAGCGCTTTCGCGCAAACGTCAAGCGCGTAACATGCGCAAGCGAGAGATCTTCGAGGTCAACATTGTGGGCGTGCGCACGGTGCAGGATCGCGGACGCGTTCGTAGCAGGGCTCATGAGGTGGGCGCTTACTGTGTGGCGCGCGTGACAATACTGACGATCTGCGTGCAGGAATTCATCATACGGACGCGAAGGTCACGATACGAGGACGTCTTCGTCTCCCGACGATACGGCGACTTCAAGACGCTGGCCGATGAGGTGAGTCCGGTCCCTGCGCACCTGAACCAGGCACTGAAGTCCTATAGTTACGAAAGGCACATCCCGACCAAGACGTGAGATCCCCTCCCGCTAAGGACCGTACCACTGTCAGCGCGCCCACCCAGTCGGCGGTCCAACCCGGCAATTCCGACTACGATCTCTCCTCCCCTCCCGCGTCCCCTCGCAACCCATCGCGGCTTGCGCGGGAGAAGAATCGGCTGACCCTCCGCGCGTACTTGCACTCGCTCATGGCATCATCCGTCATCGCCTCTTCCCCCGTCATCAAGTCCTTCCTGCTATCGGGGCCAATACGGCTGACGCCCGCGGAGCTCGAGGATGCCCGACGGCGCGAGGACGCGGACCGCACGCGCGACGATGGTCGCAAGAAGTTCGCCAAGGAGATCGCGGACCGCGTCGACGGCCTCCGCGGGGCAGTCAAGGGCGTGAAGGGCGACATCATGGGCCGCGACGGCCTGACGAAGATATTCTCGACCATCAAGGTCACGTCCGATGTGCGCGAGCTGCCGTCCGAGTACCGTGCTGTGATAGAGTGGGCCCGCATATCGTCAGTCAGTTCCGTACCCAAGTGCGCATTGGCGGGGTTGACCTGATGCAGAGTTCAGTCTAGCGTCGACCGTGTTCCATCAGTTTGTGGCCTCGGATGACGCGTCGGAGAAGTTTGCCAACCTGAAGCGTCTGCATGGGCTGATGCCATACTTCATGATGAAGACCACGCTGAAGATTAGCAATCCGGTCAGCATGATAAGGAGTGAGTGTTGTCCCTCTAGAGTCAGAACGTCGGCTCATTGTGAACAGGTATCATGGACTTGTTCCTGGCTCAGCCCTTTGGTGGCCGAAGTCTTCTGCAAAGGTAAGGATTTCGGGAGTGTTGATGTTCAATGACGCTGACTTGACTGTTGCTCAGGATGTTCTCGAGCTCACTATCGGAGGAAGCCCGCCAGATTGAGGAGGAGATCGAAGCTGTGAAAGCCAAGGTTGACGACCCCGTCATCTGCGAGAAGGTCCGCCGATTTGTCTATGCGCCGAAGGAGATCCAGGATATCCACCGGCAAGACGCAGGTAAGACGCTCCTTCTCTCCGATCACCGTCGCTAACGCGCTTCGCAGCTGAGGAAAAGCAGGAGCTAATGACCGTCGTCCTTCGCTCCGGCGAGGAGCCCGTCTTGAACCGTATGCAAATGCATCGCGTAGCGAAAGCAAGCCGTGCATATGCTGCGTATCAGAAATACCGCGAAAACCTCGACGACTCAGACGATGATGACGGCCCACAAGACGAAGACGGCTGGCTATACGAGGACCTCAAGATTCTGGCGTTCCTCTACACCCGGTTGCAAGACCGTGAAGAGCTTATTGGCCTGATCTTCGAAGGCTTCACTTCCGAGTTGCTGAAGGACATCATCACGATCTTCTACTCGCCGCTGGCGCAGGTTTATCGCGCGGCCAGTATCGGGGACTCGTTGAGCGACTTGCAGAACTTCATCAACGACTTGATACGGACGGTCGAGTCGGTCGAAGAACGTGAGTGCTGTCGTGCAGCTTTCTCGAAGCGTCATTGATCTTTCTGCAGTGAGCCAGGAAGATCCTCACATGACGGTGCAAGCGTTCATCGACCTCATCCAGCGACACGAGCAGTCCTTTTACAACTTTGTGCACAAAGTGCACTCCAAGGGCGAGGGGCTGTTTGATAGTCTCATCCGCTGGATCGAGCTGTTCCTTACCCTCGTTCGCGAGGGCATGGGCCCGCCGATCAGCCTCGAATTCTTGCTCCCAGCGTCGGAGAAGGACCGTGCAGACATCTTGTCCGAGGTCGACGCGATGGCGACGTATCACTACAAGACGAAGGTCGTGTACGAGGACAAGCTTCGACGACGCTTCGGACGCGCACAGGCTGGACGCTCAGGAGAGGAGGCTGAGGAACAGACACAAGCCATGGTCGACGGCGTCTTATCAGAGATCAGCTTCGGGGAAGTCATACAGGGCGACGCAGACGAACTTGCGGCGGCTGACGCGGAGGACAGCGATTGGGATTCGGGGAGCAGTGACGAGTATGACTCCGAGGAGGAGGACACGAGCAGCGACGATGATACGGAAACGGATGAGGCTAGCACGCAGGAGAGCGCGGCGGAGCGTCGAGGGACGATCACGCGCTCAAGCACGGTGCATGCGCTGCCGAGCCAGCAGAGTGTGCCGTATGCGGTGCGCTCACCGCAGCCGCGGTCGCGCGCGTCCATGCATACGCCAGTGCGATCTCCACAGCCTGATCGCCGAGAGGACAAGGAGCGCACGCCGCGACCGCGATCGCTCTCTCTTAAGCTCTCGCGCTCTATGCAAGACTTGAAGGACGCGCTGTCGAGCAAGAAGCACGACGACCTTCCGCCCGTGCCACCTCTACCGCAGGGCATATCGCGCACACCTACGCGACCGTCGTACGAGTCACGGACACCGATGTCGGCTGCTTCGTCTTTCCAGACAGCAGTGATGAAGCCGCTGCCGCCGAGTCCCTCGCAGAGCTCGATAGGATCGACCTCGTCATCGCGTCCGCCGAGCTCGCCGTCGAAGCACAAGCTGAAGAAGCGCATGCAGTCGCCATTGTCGCCAGCGCGATCGCCCATGCGCTCGTCCCAAGCGTCCTTGTCGTCGCAGTCGAGGCCGTCGTCGTCCCTATCGTCAGCCGCGTCCTCCGTGATGGAGCCTCCGAGGTCGGCGCCAGCAGCCGCGGCGAACCAGACCCATCGGCGCGGGCCGTCGAGGGGGAAAACACCGAAGAAGAACGCGGCGCCGAGCCTGAAGCCGCCAGAACTACAACATATTCCGAAGCTCGTCCCGGTGTTCATCGAGATGGTGAGCTCTCTCTGGATGTCGACCTGCGGCGTGGCTGATATGTATGTGCAGTTGAGACCTCATCTGAGGCCAAGGGCGAGGACGAATCCGATGGCTTGATGTGAAGTATGGACCCTTTGTACTTGTAAATTATTCGAACATGCGAAAAGTCGTTGTCAAGCCTTGAAGGGGATGGAGGAAGCTCTTGAGTACGCGGGATATATACTCCCGGACTTTGACGACCTCGCTCTCCGGCTTCGCTCGCTGCTGGAGGCCACCTCGGTAGCACCGTGGGGTATGGGCGCGAGCTGAATGGTGGGGGCTATCTCTTGGCCACGACGCTCCTCCTTAGGTTCCTGCCCGGCAAATTGCCGAAGTCCCACTCTCCATCCTTCTAACCTTTCTTACCAAATCAAAACTTGCAACGGCACACGCTTGTAGGACGGGATGGGTGGTTGTTTACATATGTCCAGCAGCACGAAGACCGGGTGCGTCTGCCTCATGTTCATCGACACTTCGATCAGCGACACCACACTGACTTCAGATGGAGACCGATATGCTCTCGGAGGGTTCAGGGGTAGAAGAACAATCGTTGTCGGTCAAATACAGACGAGAGTAAGCCAACGCACTATTTCACTCTGCTGATTTATTCCCACTTACTCTCTGGCCAGGTCGTTTCTCGGTGTAGACTGGGGCACTGTCGAGGACCTCAGTCAGCCTCTCGTTCTACTTCCGGAACTGCCTACCGAATCCACGAGCCCCTTGGCCAAAGCCGCGGTGCTGGATCGGCAGCTCGAGGCGCTGAGCACCCGATATGCCGCCATCAGAGCCTGGCGAAACCACTTCATGCCCATCGCATCTCTCAATGACGACCTTCTATCCGAAATTTTCCAATGGGTTGCGTGGGCTCACCCTGTTGGTACAGAACACCGTCGAAGCTGGGCGGGCCTCATGCTGGTCTGCCGGCGTTGGCGCGCCATTGGCGTCTCTAGTTCCGTCCTCTGGAGCTCCGTCGTCGTAGGCGGAAAGCGTCGTGTCAAGCCTTCTCCTTTGCACATGCAACGGTCCGGCATGCGTCCGCTGACGGTGCACATGGATCTCAGCGCCAATCACTTCATCGACCCCGATGCAGATTATGTGACGACGCCCGCCACCCTCCTCAAATCCACATTGTCTATTCTCAAACCCCGCTTTGATCGCGTGAGGGCGCTGGACATCACGGCGGCACATGAGGAGCTTTTGCAGTTTCTCTGCCACCTTGGCCAGACGAGACGCCGTAACCTGCAGAGCTTGATAGTCACAGTATCCTTTGGATTCAGCGAAGCGCGCTCGCCATTTGCAGCACTCGCCCACGAGTTATCCGTCATACAAAACCTGACCGCTTGCGCAGCGGAGGTCATCCTCACCAACGTCCTCGTGTACTGGACCGACTTGCGTAACCTGACGAGACTACGGGTCCGACTGGATCCACCCATCTCGCAAGAGGCGCACGCGTACAAGATGAGCTGCACTACGGCCTTGACTATGCTGCGGCTCTCGCCGGCGCTAGAGGAGCTCGTACTCTCTCGTACTTCACGACTGTATCAAAGATAGCCCCATCGAGATCGCCGCCGCCGGCTCATCCCCGCAAGTCCACCTTCCTGTTTTACGGGTCTGTGACCTGCGCGCCTCAGGCTCCGTTTGCGCCACGATCTTGGCTGCCACTCGGAACCCTCCTTCGGCACGCATGCATATAACGGTCACCGAGAGCGACTGGGATGTGCATGCGGTCACGGTTGCCCTGCCGTTGGCGGTACTCCGAATGAACTTTGCGCGGCGTGGCGCGCCGACGCTGCGAGTCCTTCAGATTGATACCTTGGAATCGAGCGCCACCAATCCAGGCTGCTATCAGTACAGGTGGTCCACCGATGTCGCACTCGATTCATTCGAGCCCTATGCTAAGCCGAGCGCAGGTGACGAGATAACCAACCTCTCTATGTGGATGCCAAACAACACCGAGGAGTACGGTCTGTGGCTCTTGCAGCATGTTCTGTGCTCAGGACCAACAAAAGATGTCCGGGTGTGCGACTGGTCGATGAGCGGTTCAGCACAGGACCTGTGGCCTCAAGATATCGCCCGTAATTTGTTACGGCTACTCCCTGCGCTGCAGATTCTGATTGTGCGCCACACGCCCACGCAAAGTCTGCTTCCACGCACCGCATTGCAGCAGTTGGTCTTGCATGATCTCTGCAATGTAATCTCGGAGAAAGAGTCACCAAAAGGGATCTCTATGTATTGGATGCAACAATCGTATCAGGAATCGCAGGTCGAATTTACAAAAAAACTGAAAGACCTCGTTGACGCTCAGATGCTTGCCGGACGGCCCTTGCAGAGACTAGTCCTTTATCCAGAGCTCCTAGACCAGAAACACCTCAAAGTGAGTGAACCCGCCAACGCACGACACTCCTCTCACCACCTGGCAGATCTTGAGTGACCGCTGGGCCCCCCGAGTGGTGAAAGTGGACACAGAGGAGACGACTTTCATAGAGGTCGAGCTGGTGTAATTAGCATTCTTCCTCGTTGTGGTCACAACTTGATTGTGTAGGGAAACATTGGCAGGGATGGTGATTTTTGCGACCAGCTCATGAAGCCAGGAGTTGTAGCCTGTACATGCTAACCTGCACGGCGGTTCGGACCGGTAAAGGGCCAAAGGCACGCTGCCTATTGTACCCGATTTGGACATCGGCCCGGTGTCATCGTTACTTCCTGCCACTGCCAATTTTCAGCCACCTTGTGCAAGTAGCAAACCTAACTCATGCTCACCGGAATCGTTTCATCGAGCTGGAATTCGCGATGAGCGCGGTACCGCGTGTACATTGCACATATTGCGACGAAGCGATGGCGCCTAGCTACGGCGAAGGCCGATACCTGACGCAGACTTGATTAGCGCTAGTATAGAGGCCCTTCGCGGTCGAGCACAGATTATTCGAGGGCTTTCGCGCTATCTCCTAACCAAGCTCTCTTGTCGCCATTTTCGTCCCTTCACCTGACGTGGAAGTTTGCGGAACCCGCGCACGAGGGAGTCAGCTGCCCGAACGAAGGACGTGAAGAGCCGCGATGAGGACGTGCCGTCGGGTGCGAGGGCTCAAGGCGGGCAGATAGACGCGAGAACATGCCAGTGCGCGCGAAGACGTGTCAATGCGCGCGAGGGCGTGTCAATAGGAGCGGAAAGTTGCCGCGCCGCGCTGGGCACGCGCGACGGATGACCAAGTAAGGACGTGAGCGGCCACGACGCGACAGCCTCAGGCTGTACGCCGGCCGTCAGCATGAAGCCCGCCAGCGCGCATCGTGGCCATGGAGGATGTCCGTGTAGCCGTCAAGGATGCCCGCGTAGCCGTCAAGAGTGGGGTGGGGTAAGTGGCTGCAAGGCAGACAAACTCCAAGGCTGTGAGGCAGCAGACAACGACTGCACGAGGGCGACCCGGATGTTATTAGGTGTCCGTAACCGCGTCCTTGTCGATGGGCCAAGGAGTCGCCTTGGTCATGTAGTCGCGGGTCGTGGAGCCCTCGACCCTACGTCCATCTGTCTATCGATGAGCAAGATGAACAGGATGTCGATAGGGAGTCATTGGACGGGTGAAGTCCTTAGCCATAGACGGTCCATAGCCATACAGCGGTAGTTCGTCCGCCCATATGCTGCAATTGTCTGCTGGACCCGCAGATGATGTGGGTCCCATACAGCGATGGGCCTGCGAAGGGGGTCATTCAGCATCCACTCCGAGCATCGAAGAACCCTCTTACCTGCTGGTGACATGTCGATGACGGTCGCTCTCCATGCCCCGATATGGCAGACAAAGCAAGTGAATAGACTGCCAACGAAGAACGCACCTGCCGACAACCATACACCGCGTAAACATGCCACGAAGGAGGACGCACCGCGAACGAAATAGGGAACCCAGCCAACGGGGCAGAGGGCACGACAAGTGAAGCACAGGGCACGACAACTGGGGCATAGGACACAATACCAAGTTGAGGTTGAGTCTAGACGAGAAAAGATACATTGGACATTAAGATACTCGTACGCATGCATGTCACGGAGCCAGCGGTGAATATGGGACAGACAGTCTGCGGGTAGGTGCTCGCATTATGTATGAATATGTTAGTATAGCGTTATATGAGGGTGAGGATGTCAGTGAGAAAAATGTGTATGTGTGGGGAGACGGTCATGAGGGATGCGAAGACGCAGAAACGGTCATGAGGGGTGGAGGGACGATCATGAGAGGAATAATGGGGTGCCGCTGGTTGGACGTGTGTTGGCCGGAACCGGAGACAGGGAGGTCGAGGCGGACAGAGTGATTCTACAGGGATTGCATGGACTGGTGCGGCATGGGTTGGTGTGGTAAGGGTTGATGCGGTATGGATTGGTGAGGTATGGATTGGTGAGGTATGGATTGGTGAGGTATGGGTTGATGTGGCAACTGCGGGTGCGGCATGGGCTGGTGGTGAGGGATGACTTGATGGGCGTATATGAGCGCAGGATTCGGTAATGGGGCAGTGAAGACCGGAGGCGGGGCTTGATTTTGTAGACGCCAGTTATCATAGCGCAGTCGTTCGCACTCTAAACACAATCTGATTAGACTGGAGATACGCCACCGCGAAGGCCGACGCACCTCGCAAGAGACACGAATTTTGCGCGCGGACCTTCTCCATATCTGATTACAAGCGTGAGGCAGCGGGTCGTTAACCGCGGTCAAAAGCACGCACCCTCCCACAGCTCGTGGTACGATGTGGCGTTCCTGTCCGCCATAAATCGTGCGAGGTACTCCTCCACAGCAGGTATCTTCTCGGCTGCAGGAAACGGTGATCAGAAAGCGATAGCGACAGACATGCGAAAGCCGCACGTTGGTTGAGAAGGCTCTTCAGGAGGCGGTTCTCTTGTTCGAGCCTGGCCTGCGCAGCCGTCTTCTCTTCTTCCACTGTCGTTCCCAGTCAGATCTGCGACCCTGAAAGACGAGCGAGGAGGAAAGGACTGACGATGGGTGATGTGCTGCAGGAGCGTGGCCTTGGTATCTCTCGGCGAGACGGTGCTCTTCCGCGGGGCGTAGGTCGCGCGCGGCACGCTGCTCGCCGTCGACGACGACGCCGAGTCGTCGACCTCGTCGTGACATCGCTTCAGCCTCTTTGCTTGCGGCTCGGCCATGGTAGGCATGGTGGTAGTAGGAGAGCAAGAGGTGATGGTAAAGATCAGGAGACAAACGCCGGGATCCGGGCGGAGATGAGGGCAGGAGGTCAAAAAGGAGGATCGGCACGGGGCGGCGTGCGGTAAGCGCTGCCCGCAGCACGAGGCTGGCTGTGAAGTGTGTGGCCGGTTGTCTGCTGGATATGGAAGCGGCGCGGGGTCGGGCGGGACGCAGTGCGGCTATCGGTGCAATCCGCTGTCAGGTGCGCCGTGCGTGGGCCGTGGTGGGCGCCGGAAGAGCGAGGAAGAGCACCGAAAACGCGTCGCCCGATCAGGCCAGGGTCGTGGCAGGCAAGATGTATTGGCGTGGAGCGGAAGTTACATACGCTGGCCAATTACAACGCCGGTCTCCTTGCTTTCACCTTCATTCAGGACATCGGATTGCGATATCGAGCGCACAAAGGTGAGTGATAGCAGCAACAAAAGTTGAACTTCATCATGTTCGTCGCGGTGTGCGTGGGGAGATCGGGCCGGAGTGACAGAGGCATCCCCTTTTGGTTATGCGCGCCAATTCAGTCGTCCGCGGCTAGCGCGGCCTTGTCGCCGCCATGGTCCCATCCTCGTTTATTCCTACATCGTGGACAAACGACGGAAAAAAGCCATGTTTATGCTCAGCATTGGTCCGCATCTCCCTTCCCCAGCCGCCCTGGCTCAGAAGATGCGGCTCCTCGCAACGCGTGCGCGCATGATCACCCGACATCGCCGACTTGGCGTATCTCATGCGAGTGGGAAAAAGGTTCTTCGACGGACTTGCCTCTCACCGTCTTCTTCTCCCCTTTCCGCGTGAAGACGGCTTCGTTTGGGTCTCTCCGTCTGCTGAACCACAGCTGTCCTTCGTTTAAATACACTCCCTTGGTCTGGTTTTCTTTCCTTTCAAGATGCACTCGCTACTTTTCCTTTCATGCGTCGCCGCACAGGCGTACGCGTTTTCTGCTCGTGAGTGCGCTCCCCTCGTCCATAGACACGGCTGACGCGTCGCAGTGTCGTGGGAGCAGGCGTACGCCCTCGCCAACACGACCGTCGCCAACCTCACCACCTCTGAGAAGATCGGTATCCTCCACGGCGTCGGACAATTCAACAGTGCGCTTCCCCCTCCCCCCACGCCCCCAAAACTCACCCCTTCTCCCCAGGCCGTTGCGTAGGCGACACCACCGGCGTCGACCGCCTCGGCATCCCCGCCCTCTGCATGCAGGACGGCCCCGCGGGCGTCCGCGCCACCGACGGCGTCACCGGCTTCCCGCCCGGCATCGCCGTCGCCTCCACCTTCTCCAAGCGCCTCATGCGCGCCCGCGGGGAGGCCATCGCTCAGGAATTCCGCGGCAAGGGTGTCAAGTGCGTCGAAAGCCCGCCATACGTCCACCTACTTACCCACTGGATATAGCATGTACCTCGGGCCTGCAATGGACCTGGTATGTGCTGCGAGATGAAAGCGGTACTGTATACTGAAGACCTCGCAGTCCCGTAATCCCAAGGGCGGAAGGAATTGGGAGAGGTATGGCGACTGCTTCTCGCCGCATGGCATCGACTGATAACCCCCGCCCTCGATAGCTTCGGGCCTGACCCAGTAAGCTTGTGATTTCCGAGAACCGTTCACTCCCGCTAACCCCCGCGCAGTATCTCAGCGGTGAGGCCGCCTACGAGACCATTGTCGGCGTTCAAGATGTCGGTGTCATGGCCTGTGCGAAGCACTACCTCGGGAACAACCAGGAGCACTGGCGATACGGCTATACGTCGAACATTGACGACCGCACGATCCATGAGATGTACCATTACCCCTTCCTACGCGCTATTGAGGCCGATGTTTCCTCGGTCATGTGCGCGTACAACCGCTTCAACGGAACTTCATCGTGCCACAATGCCGAGCTTATTGGTTCCAACGGGCTCCTGCGAAAGGATGGCTTCAAAGGTTATATTTTCGAAACTCCCTGATTGGCGGCATGTTGACGGGGATTTTCCAGGCTTCGTGGTCAGTGATTGGGGTGCCACTCATGACTCTGCCACAGACAACGCGAACGCCGGTCTCGACATGGAGCAGCCGGGTGACTGGATTCTCATTGGCGGTGGTGTCTACAACCCGGGCCTGAAGTCTGCAGTCAACGATGGCTCGGTCACGGAAGAGGTACGACTCGCCACGTCCTCATCGAATGTCACTGACACCCCTTTCGCCCGCAGACCCTCAACGGCATGGTCTCCCACGTCCTTGCTCCCTGGTACCGCCTCGGTCAGAACAGCGACTACCCGTCCCCGAACTTCGACGTGCAGCATGCTGACGGCAGCGGTGACCTCAACGAGCACGTCAACGTGCGCACGGACGCGACGAAGGCGCTGGTGCGCGAGATTGCTGGCGCCAGCGCAGTCCTACTCAAGAACAACCGTACGGCCTCAGGCAGCTACGCTCTCCCCATCGACGCGTCCAAGCTCACCAAGGTCGCGATCATCGGCCTCGACGCCAAGGAACCCAAAAAGGACTGCGGCTCGGGCGCCAGCGCGGGCATGAACCAGTGCAACGAGGGCACCGTGTCCATCGGCTGGGGCTCGGGGTCGAACTCGCTGGAGTACTTGGTGCCGCCCGTCGACGCCATCACCGAAGTGCTGAACTCTACGGCGAAGGCCAGCATCACGACGTCGCTGTCGAACGATCTGGATGACGCGAAGAAGGCTGCGGCGGGGCAGGATGTGTGCTTCGTCATGGCAAATGCAATGAGCGGCGAAATGGGCTTCTACCAGTTCGTGGAGGGCAATCAGGGTGACCGGAATGACCTCGCTCTGTGGTACAAGGGTGGCAGCATGGTAAGTGAAGAGGTGCAAGGCGACTTTGAGATGCGGACTGCTGATCGCTGTTTTTGTACTACTTGCAGATCGAAACCGTTGCTTCTGTCTGCAGCAACACCATCGCCATCGTCCACTCTGTTGGCGCAGTCTCCTTCTCATGGAGCGAGCACCCGAACATCACCGGCATTATCTATGCGGGCGCGCCTGGCGAGCAAACTGGGCCTGGCCTCGCGGACGTCCTGTTCGGTGCGCGCAACCCGAGCGGGCGATTGCCGTTCAGTATCGCGGACGTAGGTTGCCACAAACTCTATCGACAGCGTTGTGCTTATACTGTTCTGACAGAGCGAGGATGACTATGGCACAGAAATTGTGTACAATAGCGCTTCCGGTTTCCCCGAGGTATACTTTGCTTCATATTTGTGCTCCGTATGATCCCACTCACACGCCGTACAGCTTGAGTACAGTGAAGCTCTCCTCCTCGACTACCGCTACATGGACGCCAACAACATAACCCCTCGCTTCGAGTTCGGCTTCGGTCTCTCCTACACTACCTTCAAGTACTCCGACTTGGCCATTGCGTCCTCAGGCGATAGCACCACCGTCACCTTCACTGTAGCAAACTCGGGCAGCGTCGACGGCACCGAAATCCCCCAGCTCTACCTCGGCTTCCCGGAGGGCGCTGGCGAGCCGCCGCGTGTGCTGCGTGGGTTTGAGGAGGTGGTGCTGAAGGCGGGCGAGAGCAAGCAGGTTGAGATGAAGTTGTGTGCGAGGGACTTGAGGTATGTATTGTGTCCAGCATACACATCGAGACGTTGACTGACGGGTCTGGCATAGCATATGGGACGTCGTAAAGCAGTCTTGGGTCCGTCCCCAGGGCACATTCACTGTTGATGTCGGCGCGTCGATCAAGGACGTGCGTTTGACGGGGTCGATCTGAGCGCGACCATGCCTTTTCATGCGGTGCTTTCTTTAGCTTTTTTTTGAAGGACTTGATTTTACCAGTACGGACTCGTGCATCCGAAGTGTATCCCTAATTCTGTCTCTACTTGAATCACTGATAGTGCAATCATAATGAACTGCGCCTTGTCGTGCTGTATCGAGTGACTGTGTCACAGGGCTAACATGATACGTGACTGCCGCGTGTTTCGCACGCCATTCTTGTTCTCTGCCTTCACGCTCGTTCACTTTCGGTGGCCATTCAACTCGACAGTGCGCCTCCATTCACGCGAGATTGTGGCCCAGGCGACCAATTGCGTGCTCAAAGGTTTCCGACGACAAAATGCCGACCATCCCTTTCAGAGAAGAGTGAGTATGATCACGCCCGGTTCACTAGTTTGCGCAATCTTCGTATGGACTGATTTAATTGCAGGACATTTCGTAACGTCAACTGGGGAGTCGCTAATGAGCTTCACCAGCCATTTGTGCTACTGCCAGAATTACCCGCGGAGCCCACCATAAACCCCGGTGCCGTCGCGGACGCCCTAGACAGTCAACTCGAGGCTATCCGTGCTCAGCTGTGCGCCATAGCAGCCTATCGCAACCTCTTCGTGCCCATATCGCGTCTCGGCGACGACATCCTCTGCGAAATCTTCAATTGGGTCGTCCGCGAATATCCTCAGAACACTCCAGCATTCCGCGATTGGTCCCACTTAATGCTGGTCTGCCGGCGTTGGCGTATCGTTGCCGTATCCAACCCAGTTCTTTGGAGGCATATCTTTATCGGGGGCGAACAGCGCGAAATCTGGCCTTCGCGCTTGTACGCCCAACGCTCCGGTGTTTGCCCGCTGACCGTGGTCGTCGACCTGCAAGGTGTAAACACTGCCAAGGCCACAAAGATCATCCAATTGACCGTGGAAGTCCTGGAGCCTCACTTTGATCGTATTCAGGCCCTCATCGTTGAGGCCGCGACATGGGATCTCGAAAGGTTTTTGGGCTTTTTCGGAGCTGGGAAACGAAGAGCTCTGCGGAAATTGGTACTGGTAGCTGACCATGCGCAGAACGCTCCCCCGCTGGTCATTCGTTCGCATGGATCGTGGACAGCTCAGAACGTGCTATCTGATGCATCTATGGTCACCCTCTATGATGTCGTCGTGGACTGGGATCACTTGCGGAACCTGACGCAACTCAGGATATCTCACTCAAACCGCCGTCCCTTGCATTATTCCGCGCTGATATCCATGCTGCGACGCTCGCCAGCGCTAGAGTGGCTCATGCTTCACAACTGCATTGATTTCAGCCAGCACAACGAGTCTTGGGATCAGGTCGACCTTCCCTGCTTGGAAGTCTGCGACCTACATGAGTCAGCCGCCATCTGCACTGCAATCATGTCTGGCGTTCGGTTTCCTCCTGTCACGCGTGTTAGCTTACGATTATCGACTGGAGAGCACTTCGCCGGGATGCTAGCGTTATTCGCTGTACTCCGCGCCCACTTTGACAAGTCAAAGGCGCCAACGTTGCGCGCGCTGCAAATTCGACATTTCCCGGCGCAATTCGTTAATGGGTCTTATCGCGTACTCGACCTCTGCACGACGCACTATCAATGGTACACAGGCGATATACAATTCTTGAGAGACAGGACATACACGCTTTCCCTACAACTGCCACCCTGCAAAAAAGCCTCTGCCCGAGTGTTCATGCAGAAACTTCTGCAGTCGGCCCTCACAGAGAACGTCGAGTTGTGCGACTGGCGGTATACGCTGTGCGTCGAGGATCTGTTTCCGGATGTGCTGCCTCTGCTTCCTGCACTGCATAACCTGGTGGTCGTGCGCTACAATATCGATCCGAAGCTGTGGCTTGGAGCAACTCGCCAGATGATCGAAAGCAGCGCCAAAGCAGACACTACAAGGGAAGGCCGGTCGCCAAAGAAAAGTATATATTGGCTCGGTCAGTGCATCGATGACTTCGAAGCCTTGGCCAAGTTGCTGGAGATGTTCAACGGGACGACTGCAGTTGACTTTGCGGCCACGCGCCCGGTGGAGAGGATAGTCTTTCACCCGAACCTAGAGGGAAAGGTTTCTGACACGGTGACACTGGATACAGTCATCAAGTACATCAAGACTGTGAGTTCTGCAGCACGTTCCAATGCCTATTCGCCCCTAATATCCTGCAGAACATGTCCGATCGTTGGACTATCCGGATGCTTGAAGTCGGTATAGAGGAGATGGAGCTCATCGAGATGGAGAAGCACCGCCGATGATCCCAGTATAGCGCCGGACGCCGCGAGATGTGTCCACTCCTGCTTTGAAAGGACGCAGAAGCGGTCCGTGCCAGACATCTTTGGTAAGCATAACTACCGACTATGTACATACCTTCGCCGTTGACCGTGTTGTAGCGCATGGGGGATGTCCAGTAGAAATGAGCGCCAATGGGTTGCTACCGTTATCAGACAGCTCAGAACTATGTGTTCCATACGCCATAGCAATCTCCCATCAGTGGCCGCTGCCATGCAGCTGCTCGCTAGACCTCACGACAATGGGGCACCAGTTTTATGTCCCAATTGGGTACAAAAGAATTCGTGTGCCGAGGTCATTCACGTGGGCCTTGGGCGCCTAATTAGATGACATGGGCGCTTGATGGTGAGAAAGTGGTCCTGACTCAGTGACTCACGCAACAGACTTCCCCTGCGCGTTTGAGACGGTTGCCCTGAAGTTCGGCTTGGTCGGTAAACATCATGATCAACGCGCGCTTTTGAAACCGACATGGGCGCTGCGCCGCTCCTTACTCTTGCTTCCGCTCTTCAGCTTGGTGGTCGTCGGTCTGCGTGTAAGGACGAGGGAAGCGACGGCAGAGACCAGAGGACAGTCCTAGGGTGACTAACAGGCGAACACCGACTAAGAGACGGCGCTGACAACTGGGGAGACTGCTAGCGATCGACGACCGACGTGATGTCCTCTGACTGGCAAGGACGTGGGCGCTACGAGGCGCTCGACGATTTACCTCAGTTGCACCGATCGGATCCTCCGGCGACGCCCAACCTCTTCACGAAGGCAGAGCGCCCCTACACCACGTCCCCTCGGAACTCCATCCCAGACCCGACTGCCGACGGAGAGGACATCGGCTACGCCCACGACGCCACTGACGCTTACACGAGCGCGACCCATGGCCACCGCGACTCGAAGCGCCCGTACTTGGACTCCAAGGCGTACTCAGACCCCAAGGGCGCCGCAGACGACGACGAGGCCGACCTGCGCCACGTTCGGCGCTACTCGCGGCAGTGGATGTCTCTGTCGTGGAACAACCAGGTCAAGCGGCGCGGGAAGTGGCCCCGCGTCGTGTACACGGTCGCGGGAGTCGTGATCATCGCGCTCTGGGTCGTCGCCGTGCTAGTGTTTGCTCAGCACGAGACGAGGACGCAGGAGAAGAATTTGACTGAAGATGTGGCGCGCTTGAAGTCAATCGTCATCGGGGACATTGGAGATGCGGTGAGTGGGATGTGAAGAGCGAAGGAGGGTGAAGCTGATAAATTATTTGCAGTTGGTCTTGAAGGGTGTTCTGCGGGGCTTTGACGTCGATCATCGAGTGTTGAGTATGTGTTTGCGGGAAGACGAATACGACCGAAATCTCATCATATTCTTCCCAGCCGTGCAATGGTCCGTGGTCTACCTCGACGAGGACAAGACGACCTTCCACGACCTGGGCACGTCCGACAGCAACACCTACGAGTTTAACATCTACCGTGACGTGTGAGTCGTTCGGCCATCCCATGTCATGCTAGAAGTAGCTGACCGTGCATTCAGAAAGGCACTTCCTGATGACGAGGCCACTGAGTTCTTCGAGGACCAGACCACATACTACAGAGTAGACAACTCGACGGCCAACCGCATAGCGACCGTCGGCGGTAAGTCTCGTTCCCTTGCAATATACTGAAAGCAGTCCTCATCACCGAACTAGTACACCCATGGGACTCATTCGACACGGACATTGACATGGCGCAAGCGGTCGACAATGATGTTTGGAAGCAGCCTATGTTTGGTGAATTTTCTATCGTACTTGCTAATCCGCGAGGAGAATGCTCATCGTCGCGCTCAGGTTACCCTTGGGACGTCTGGCACGGCAGCCTCTCTATTGTCTCCGTAAGAGCCGTCGCGAAATTTGGAAACAGACAATCATACTCATCTTATCAACAGACCGTCGCAGAGTTCGACCGCTTATACAACACGACCGGACTCGGAGTGTTCTCCTTGAACGCCGTATCGATGGAAGATAGCCTGCTGTGAGTCTGAGCAAGATACGATCTCGTTGACGCAGTCTCACGCATGCATACAGCAACTGGAAGATCACGCCCAGGTCCTGGACGCCGTGTACCGAAGTCAACTCCACCAGTTGCGAGCTCGTACGTTTCCTGTCCCTGCCCACTGTCACTCGTCTTACTCATGATTCCTGCTCAGTACATCGACTTCGAAGCCACCCGCCCCGGCATCGTAATCTTCTGCGTCATCGTCGTCGTGGTCGTGAACTGTACGTGTCCCATCTTCTACCCCGGGCCATCCTCAGCCTGACCCTCTCTTCCCTCCTCGCAGGGATCTGCACCCTCGCCATCTTCCTCGTCACCGGCGAGGTCATCCTGCTGAAGCGCCGCCACATTCTCGCGGGGACCGACATGCTCAGCGTGTGCTTCTCTGCGCTGTTCGCCCTGCCGACTGTGCGCTCCCTCTTGCCTGGTGCACCGGGGGATTTCGGTGCGGTAATTGGTGAGCATCCTGTTGTGAAATCGCTGCCCTTTGTGGCGCTTCATGAGATTTGCGATGAAGCTAACCATTGACTCTCGCAGACTTCGTCGGCATCCTACCAAACGTTATCATCATCTCGCTATGTGTACGTCCCCCCTTTTCAGTGACCGATCCACTTTACTGATCGCCGCCGTCCCTCAGACTACCGTCTTCGCCTGCGCGAAGCTCCGCGCACGACTCAAGCACAACCTCAACAACTCGAGATGACCATAGACTCCTAACGAACACTGCTACGTATCTATTATACGCCATCTACGGCCTTGCATACAACATATACGATCTTGTCTATCTATTTGCACATCGGATACTTATTATTGACCTACGTCTCGTACCTACTACTGACTGCTGTTGTATTTTGGCTGGAATGGTTGCTTTGCAGCGAGGGAGGAACTTGATGTCTGCAGTTGGCGCATAAGTGTATAACGGAGACCGCTTCAAGCCCAATCTGTCGTGAACGGTCGTCTTCTTCAGCATGAGGCGGACGCGTTCCGCCTGCGTGTCAATCCAAATACAAATTATGTATATACACAACCACACAACCGTGTGCCACACCACTTTGCTACTTACCTGGCAACCCATCCACCTCTTCATTCAGCATGATAGATATCTGGCATCCTTCATCACTCACGCACGACATGGTTGCAGCAAGCCAAAGCACTGGCCTGCACATTAGAGAGGATATCGTACGCTATGCTACACGACCTGGACGGCCATATTCTAAAGACATAGGTAGACAGGCACCTGCTAGATGGCCCTATCCTGTGAACCCAAGACGAGAAGTGGGAGAAGTCGAGTGAGAAGAGCAAGACGGGGACGGATGCGCGAAGCGTAAGAGGATATGCGAGCGTAGTGCCGTGTGAGATGCGCGACAGGAAGGGATATGCGTAGCACGAGAGGATATGACTGCGAGCAGGGGGATATGCATGATTTGTGGCGTAGCGCCGAGAATCGGTATAATTGCGAGGAAAGCTGGTGAGAGTAATGATGTGCGAGTGCGGGAGGACTTGTATTCCAGAGGACGAAAGATGATGATGGTGATGGATGATGTGCAACGCGATGCCCAAGTGCAAGGTGATGGATGGAGAGTGGGAGGGATGAAAGGAAACCGGAACACGCGATACAGGATGGATGAATACGAAATACATGGTTTATTAGGCGAACGAATCTGGATAGGTGAATAAGGAAGAAAAAGGTTCGAAATGAAAAGAAGACCGACCAGAAGGCCAGTCGCTGAACCTTCCAAAGGAACGGCGAAGCCGTCGCAGGGAAAGACGAAGCCGTCGAAAGGACGAAGGTGCGGACGTCCGGCAGACGCCCAGCGAGATCGAGATCTTCCGGATGCAGCTTCAAAGAATGAACGATGCAACGCTTCAAAGTACGACGCAGCCACTCGAGAACCACCTGCGGGAGAAGCACCGTCAGCACGCCGCGGACCAAACAGCCCATAACAATCAGTCCAGTCCCAAACACGTGGGCTGCCGTCCGTCCATCTCTTCCTCCTCCTTCTCCCCGCCCTTGTTCCTCGTCCCGCTTCCCCTTCAACCGCACGCATATACCCCAATCCATCGACACAAAGGGTCGCGCACTCACCAGCTGGCGCGCAGGCCCTCAATCCACCAGCAGCACATCACGAGCCGCATCCGCACGCTGCGCACGGGCAGCAACCGCGCCTTCTCCTCGTCCCCGATCGGCAGCACGAGCCCCATCCAGAAGGAGAACTCGGAGATGTGCGTGCGCGGGGACGGCATCGGGCCGTACGTCGAGGAAAGTCGCTATATGCGGTCAGTCAACGGGTATGAAGATGGGAGGATGGAAATGGATGCGGGGTAGTATGAACATGACGATGAAGCAAACGAAACGCACCTGGACGACCCAAGGCGCGGTGCCTTTGCGGAGGGTGGAGATAAACTCGAGGCAGGTGTGTACAAGCTGGGAGAGGGGTGGCGTGCTGGATGGCATGGTCGGGATAGTGGGCGAGCGGGTGTATGCGCGCGAAGACGATCCCTCGCCTATACGCGTAGGCACCGGCGCGTCCACCGCCATGCCGGATGAGAGTGCAAACTCCTCCGCGTCCTCGTCTATCAACTCCAAGCCATCGCGGCTGAAGTCCTCATCCACATCATCGATGCGCTCGACGCGTCCGACCATGTACCCGTCAAGCACGCCGCGCTCCAAGATGCGGAAGCGGTGCGTACCCCAAGTTTCGACCATGCTCCGTCCATCGGGCAGCATCTGCACCGATCGGATCTCAAGCATGGTGCCGTATTCGTGCGATGTGGGGTACGGGACGGAGGTTGACTGGCGTGCGGGCGGGCCACTTGACCCTGAAGCTGATGTAGACGCGGATGGTGCCGTAGAGGATGAAGATGACGCGGAGGGTGCATTGGATGTGGTCGAGGATGACGGGGTATCAGATGCGGCGGTCGATGATGAACCACCAGAGGGGGAAGAGGGGAGGGTGGCATGCGTTCCTACGCCGGGACGCGGAGGCGTGATCATGCCGAAAGACTTGTTTGGGGATGCGAGGCATCGACGGAGCATGAGTCGATAGCTGGAGAGTGTGGGTGATCAGGCTAGTTAACGTAACTGACAACGCACCGGGGCTCGAAGAAATGCAGCAGGGTCGGCATTCCGGGGAATGCAAGCTGGCAGACAAAGATCGGGGTGTCCAATCGACCATCCTTCTCCTCCTGTTCGATCGCGGCCGCTCGTGCGTCGTACAGGTCCTTGTTGGTGAGTTGGACTGCGAGTATAGTTAGCAGACTACCCGAATCCGGTGTTGGGAACTCACTAATGCTTAAGACAGTCTGATTGACGGGATGATCCTGGAAGTACGAGTACCCGGGCAGCTCCTGACGACATATGGGGCATGCTGCGCTGTGGTCGAGAGAGCGCTGCAGGCACTTGGTGCAGAAGGTCTGAGGAGGGGAGGGCGTCAGTGATAATCACAGGAAAGGTATGGATCACGCACATGCTGGCAGGGTGTCGTGATCGGCTCGTAGAACAGCTGAAAGCATATCTCGCAAGTAAGCTCGGACAATAGCTCCTTCGCCCACTGCGGCGCCGGCGTGTCGTCATTGCGGGTGCTGGAGGGGGGATGCGCGTAGGTGTCCGGGATGACGGCGTCCGGTCTCGTCGCACGCTGGACCGAGGACAGGTGCGAGAGATGGCTGAGGAGGTCGTGCTCGTCCTCGTCGGCGTCGGCGGTGCGCGCACGCTTCTTGGGCGGCGCCTCGCGGTGCCGGGAGGCGTAGGGGGGCGGGTAGTCGTCCATGTCCTCATCGTCGTCCGCGGAGGCGTCGCGCGAGTGTCGCTCGATGAGCTCGAGGATCTTGTTCACGGTCACATCGCCGAGGTGGCTGGGTGCTCGCGGCGCTGGATGGATCGTAGGCGAGGGCGCGGGGTGGAACTGGACCGTGGGCCCTGACCTGGGTGCGCTGAGGGTGGGCTGGCAGCCGGGGACGGGGCAGACGGTGGGGTCGGATGACGCGATGTGCACGGCGCAAAGGGAATGGCCGCAGCGGAGGGTGAGCGGTGCGGCGAGGGTGTGCGCGCAGAAGGGGCAGGTGAGGACGTCTCGAAGGGAGTCCATGGTGGTTGTGGGTCGGGCGCGCACGGCAGCCGCCAGCGTTCGTTATAACGGACTCGATAGCCACCGTCGCAGCCGGGCCCAATCGCTCGATCCTGCTCGGTCGATCGGGCGCGGTCAAGGGGCTCACATCGGCACGTGCCCCGCCTCCACGGGCCCTGATCTCCATCACCTCGGAACACGCCGAGCGCGCCCTCCCATTCGCCAGCGCTTTCTCCTCCGGGTCCGGCCATTTATTCGACGCGGACCAGACCCTGCGGCGGTGCGCCTTTCGGAGAGACAAGACACCTCCCCATGTCAGTGTCGAAGCTGGGCTCGCGTGGCCCGCAATCACGCGCAGTGCCTGGGCCGCTCTATAATAGTTCGACTTCGTCTCTGCCGCGACGGACGCGAGAGATGTGCGCCGCCGACGGGCTTGATGATGCGCCCTTCCTCCTCGGACCTTCCGCAACATGCATCTTCGCGACTGTTCTCCCGCACAAACTCGCACCTGCAGCTGCGTCACTCGGGCGCTTAGCCGACATCGCATTCACACGACGCAGCGCATCATCGCATTCGACCCTCCAAGAGCTTGCTCGAACATCAACCGCTCTGTCCACCTGAGCCGAGAAGCTGTCCGCCAGCGCGGGACGCACGAGGAAAGACGTCCTTCGACAGGCGCACGCTTCGACCACGGTCGACGAATCCTCTGGTAAAACCCGGGTGGCGGGAAATACGTGCGCCTCAAATTCGCGCCCCATAATTCGTCGTCGCAGCGCGCATTCGTCCTCCGGCAGATGACGGCGCGCGGCTTGTTCTACTCGACTCCAGTCGCGTCTCAGGAGGTGGAGGGGCTTCTGGCCTTCTGCGTTTGAGACGTGCGGGAAGGGCCCATGTCGCCCGTCATCGCCGGGCGCGCGATGGTGCCACCCGTTCATCTTCTCTTTGGCTCGAAATCAGCCCAAGTACAGTAGGTGTCGTGCTGTAGACGGGTAAGTGAGGCTGACGGCCGGCATGGTTATGTCTTCTGCTCGTATGGAAGTGTCTTTACGGCCCTCAACTCCAGCGACTAGGCCCGAACCCTTCAAGACGAATGCAGGCGATGTGATCCCATATTCAGCATTCTTGCGATTGCGGCCTGAAAGATGCAGCAGAGCGATGATTGCCCAGGACTCTGTCTTCCTTTGTTGGAAGCGATGCTCGTTGAAGGGTTCGAAGCGGCTGGGTCCGCGTCCAGCGATTACCGTCATAGAGGCGTCTCCACTGTTTAGACATACCCTAAAAGGAAACGCTAAGGTTTGATCGGCGATTGCCGGCGACGTATCTCCATGGCCAAAGAGGCCGGAAAGGACATGTTCGACTTTGAGACTACACGATCAGGGGCTGGCTATAACATGCTTGTTGCAGCCCTCGCGCGCGTACTTATCATGACTGAGGACTAGTAAGTATCATTCCCGACTGAAAATATAGAAGCAGCCTTTTGTGGCACTCAAGTTCCTTCAGCGGTCCTCAACGACCTAATCTGTTGCACTGCATATTTACACGGGTATGAATAAGTATACATAAATCCATGAATTAGAAAGCCATCAATTACGGTGCCATCGGCGAAAGCGCATCTGTCGAGTCCGACGTAGGCGACGCAGGCGACACCACATCCGAGTCCTCCTTCCTCTCCCCACTTCCACTCGCCACCACCTTCCGCTCCCCACTCTCGCCCGATGACGCCGCGCCCTCCTTCTCCTTCTCCTTCTTCCCCTCCGACTTCCCGCGCCAAGTACCCCAGCTCGTGAATAGCCTAAGCAACCACATTGGCTTCATCGCCGGATGCTCGACCACGTCCTCTTCCGCCTCCTCCCGGTCGCGCATGATAAACTGCCCGTTCGGGTCGATGCGCTCCTCCTCCTCGTCCTCGCTCTCCGTACGCCCGTACTGATCCACTGCACGCGCCTTGCCATCCAGCGTCCACTGCAGCCGATTGAACCTTCCATGCGCGCCCCTTACACCTGGCGGGAACCTCCTCCCACCCGTCCCAAACACCTTCTCCCGGTACTCGAACACCTTGTCCCGCGGCGGCGACGCAATATGCCAAAGATCTGGAAGGCGGAACTGCGCGGACTCGTACAGGATGGTGTTCTTCGCCTGCGCGATCTTCTCCGCCTCCGCGTTCGCCTGCTCGATTTCGGCGACGATGCGCATTTTGGCCTCGGCGTCGGAGAGCGCGCTGAGGTGGTCCTGGTAGTCGGCGCGCAGCTTGTCGGAGGTGTCCGACAGATTGGCGGTGAGAACCTGGAGACAGGCGATAACGTTCTGCAGGTGTTGCTGTCGTCGGTGCATGATGAGTAGGTGGCCGCCCAACTCGACGTCTATTCGCATTTGGTCCGGCGTGAGGACATGCATACTCCTGAAGGACTCCAGGTCATGAAAGCTGCGTCGTCTGCGATTTCGTCAGTGTCTATGTACCCTTTACCATTGCCTGGCTAACATACCTCTGCACGCCCTTCGTCGGCACTCTATTCTCCATCTCCGGCGACGCTGAGTCCTCACTCCCCAAACCTGACCCCTCCGAGCTCCCCGCGCTCTCCCGACTCGTCTCCAGCGCAATCTGCGACAGCCTCGTCTTCGGCTTCCGCCTCTTCCTCCCAATCGCCGCCGCCCCATCCAGCACATCCGCCGACTCGTCCTCGCTGAAGGCAATTTCCTTCGCGCTGACCGGGTCGCTCCAGCTGGAGACGCGGGTCTGGCTGATGGGGCGGTTGCCCCAGGGGTACTTTCGGCGTTGGGAGACACCGAGGAGGGCTTCGGATACTTCGGCGATGTTGATGGATTGGGTGGTCCCGCGACGGGAGAGGGCGGGGTGTCCGACGTTGAGGACGGAAGAATACGGCGAAACGGCGGCGGAGGTTGGGTTGGAGAGCGAACCGTACGGGCGAAGGAAGTCGCGGGCTTGTGAGCTGGGATAGAGGCCCATAGGCTTCTGATGTTCACCTGCATTGATGGATTAGCGCGCCATTAAAGACGACAAGGCAGGAACGTACCCAGGACGGGGGACGCCTGCCCGCTGCTCAACAAATCGTCGTCGTAATATTCCTCTTTATCCCTGAATAGACAATTCAGCACCCGCTCATCCCAGGATATTACGGACTCACGATTGGTAGGCACTCGGCAATACTTCCTCTTTCTTCTCCGTCGAATCCTTGCGGCCAATGGAGGGGCTGAGCAGGGGCATATCGTTGCCCTCTCGATGCCTCTTCTTAGCCTGTCGAAGGTCTAGTTTCCTGACAGGATGTCAGCCCATACACAAAGGCGATGCCCATGCCCATCATACCCAGTCCAACTCCCCAGCTTCTTCTGCACGCGCTCAAGCCCTGAAACCTCATCGCCCCCGTCGCTCTTCTCCTTCTCCGCCCCATCCCGCTCGGCATCCCGCTCATCCCGCGGCTCATTCGACCACTTCATGCGCTGCAACTCGACGCGGGCGCGCACGCATGTCGCGAACGCCGGCGCCTTGCCCGTCCAAAACGCCCGAAGCGCGGTCATGTTCGTCCACTCGTCGCGCTCGCGGTCCTTGTCCTCGCGCCTGTGGCGCTCGCCGCGCTCCCGGCGCTTGCGCTTGCTCTCGGGCGCGCTCACAATCGCGGCGAAGAGCTCGAGGTCGCGCACGGGGTCGTAGACGCTCTCCTCGCCCCCGCCGCCGCTGGTGCCGAGACCCATCACAGCCCCGGCTCCAAGTGAGATGCTGCCGCCCGTGACATGCTTCCGCGCGAGGTTGCCTATAAGATGGGTGGGTTTGAGGTGGTGGCCCGAGTGTCCTTCGCTCGCGCTTCCGTCGCTGTAGTCGTGCGTCAGGCGCGATGACTTCTCTATGAGCCGGCGATCTTTTTCTTTCTCCTTCTCCAGGTGCTTGCGGTCCTTCTCCCTTTCCTTCTCGCGATCTTTCTCCTTGTCCTTGTTATCGTCATCCGCATTCCGCCAGGCGGTGTTGATCGAGTCGATGAGGGATCGGGATAGGTAGGTGACGGGCACCTCGCGCGGCTCGGGCTTGATATCTACAGTCTTTGCTTCGCTTTCGCGATTTATGGACAAAGTAATGGGCACCACTGGCAAGTGTCCCATAGTCATCGAGGATTGGTGGGTAGCGACCGTCGTATGGGAAGCGTGTGCCGAGTTGGGCGAGATAGACGACAGCGAGGTATGTAGAGACAATGCATGAGGCGACGAGAGGCGCGCTGCGAACATCGAGATGGAGCGGATAAATTCGGGATAGTTGAGGAAGGGGTCTTTGGGCGGCGACTGGGTCTTGTCAGAAAGGTCCGCCGCGCTTCGCCCAACAACGTACATCTGCGGAACCCAGGAGCTCGGATAACTTGTTGCGCATTGCCAAGACGAGGCTGAGTAGACAGGAGACTACTGTTGGATCGACGATGCGTTCCGTAGGCTACTAAGAATTAGCCTAAGCCTGGAATAGGTCTGGTCGGCGTACCTCAACGTCAGCACAAGGTTCGCCAACTTCGGTCACCCATGTCTTGATTCCCTCAACAGTGACGTCGCAGAGCAACCCATCGGAAGGTATGGTCATCGAGGCCGAAGCAGACCGTGTACGTCGCCTTGCATTATACTGCGGTGAATACATGCCGAAAGCGCCTAGCGCTGCCTGGACAATCCGCACAAGCTCGAGTACAGTAGCCAAGAATGCTGCCGAGTTCGTGGTGGTCACAGGCCGAACTTTGCCATCCCCCTTGCTCGGCACGCTGGCGAGCGTAGGTGCTTTGCTGGACAATGCGGGACTCTTGCTAGACCCGATGACAGGTGTATTCGAGACTGATTTCCTCCGTTTGTGCTCTGGGGGTGAGGGGGGCGAGCGGTTCTGCAGAGGGGAATGCCTCTCTTTGCCGAGCTTGGACGGAGAAGCAGCCGATCCTCGTGGAGGCGTGAGCACGACGAAGCTGTCATCTCCGCGAAGCGCTCCGTCTTCCCCTTCTTCGTTATTGGGCTCATAGATCCAGCTCTTCTCGGGTACGCCATACAGCTTGATGAAGCGCTCCTTCGTGCTGTCCGTCGGCTCTTCGAGGGTGAGGGTACTCCTGCCAGCGCACCCCATGCGCAGGAGGTTGATGTTCGCATACAATCGATGCTTGGCCTCGAGAAAGTTGCCGTTGGGAATATGCACAATAGTATAGTCGGATCGGAAGTGCGCCAGCGACGTCGCCATGAGCACGCCCCGCGGGTTCTCCTTCGCGCGCGCGCCATCCCGCCGCAGGTAGTGTATGACGTCCGTCCACTGCGCCTGCGCGTCGAAGGGGGACAGCCTCTCTGACGGACGCAGCGCAGTAACGGTTATCTAGCATATCTCGGCTCAGCGATCCATCTCTGACCCAGCTGCGCGCCACACGCACCTTGTGCGCCGGGTCGCCGGTGTACACGACGAGCACCGTCACCGGCCGGTCCCGCTCCACGATCCACTTCTCCACCGCGTACATCTGGTAACCCTCGAGCTCAATGTCGAGCGCGACGATCTCGAACTGCGCCGGGAGCCCGAACCACTCGAGCCCGACGGACTCGCCGCTGGTGCCCGGTGCGGCGCAGCGCACGGTCGGCATGAGCAGCGTCGACGGCTTGCCTGCTGCATTGCTCGTTATCGTCGTCGATGAGTTGAGCCGGTCATTGGGAACGCGCTGCATCGAGCGGGGTGGTGGGGAGAAGTAGGAGCTCTTCACGTGCTCGAATAGCTTCCGTCAAGGTCAATCAGACTTGTCATTTCTGGAAGTCTTTGTTCTCGTGCTAGATCCTCAGTCAAGGGGTAGAATCTCCAGCAGATAGACAATTAGAGGCACAGACACTGGCAGTACTAGTACAGATGATGCAATATAGATACAGGAATAATGTGAAGGGTCCAGAAATGCGAGATATGTACTTGAGATGATGCAGAGGAACAACAGATGTATAGCACCCAGTTCAGTCCCGAATGAGCCAATTGACATCGTTGTACGAGTCCCATTGTCTTCGGATAAATGATAGCGTCCCCCGCGCGACGAAGCCCGGCAGCTTGCCGCATACAGCGACGCAGAAGGCCTCCAACGCATCGTTCTTCAGCTTGAAGTCGTACTCGTCGACGAATATGGCAAACTGCACATGGCGAAGTCTGCGGAAGTGCCCGCCAGCCAGTATGGCGTCGACAGCGGCCCAGGTGCGGTCGAACTCCATGTCCTTGACAGAGAAGGGGTGCTCCATCTCACGCCGGGAGAACACGTCTAGGGAGAGACGTTCCAGGTTTGGCGGAAGCGCACGCAGGACGCGGGGCATGTAGAGGATAGCGGGGTGGAATGTGAGCTGACCGCGAAGTTTTTGGAACCAGAGAGCACCCAATCCCACATCAACGGCAGTGAGGTTCGTGAGCGTAGAGAAGCCGGCAAGGTAGTTGCTGCTGAGGATGATCTCTGTACACAGCGTAAGCCGCATGCTGCTAATCATTATTAAAGCACACACTCACCGAGCAAATCCGGCGGCGGCGCTGCGCGAGCATCGTGCAAATGAACCTTCACTCGCTGCAACGCCGCAGGTGCCGCGGAAGTGTAATCTTGAAGGAACTCAACGTCCTCAATATCGGCGTGAATCGTAAGCGTGAGAGGCGCCTCGCGTTCGCGCAGGGCTAGCCATCGTAAGAAGGCCTTCGCCTTCCCATGGTCGGGTGTCGTAAGAATGTGGTCGCCGAGCTGCACGGTGCGCAGGGCGGGTGGTGGCACAGGTAGGGCAGCGTCGGTTTCGTCTATCTCGAGCTGATCGCAGACGAGCTCCCGGACGCCAGGGAACAGCGCGACCACGTCCGCAAACTCATCGAAGGTCATTGTGAATGCCCTGACGAGGATGAGCTTCGTGATGCGCGTGACTAGGCGCGACCTGACGAGCGCCTGCCAACCGGCGGACTTCAGGTGCTCCGAAGTGACATCCATGAGAGGGAAGATAAGCGTGCGGACCTCCGTTAGATCGTCGAGGTAGGGGAAAAGTGTGGCGAGGGAGGACACGGTAGGGACATCCTCGAGCTTCTTGAATCGTAACCGCTTCACGAAGGGCTTGAACGTGCAGTAGCGGCTGGCCAAGAGAGCCCTCAGAGATATTCGCTGCGCCGTGCTGTCCCTTCGAGGTGCCGTTACGAGGGTCTCGAAGAGGTGGAAGCGACTGCCGACGAGAAGGGCGCGACATGTGAGGCCAAGGCGTCCGAGCGTCGGGCGATCGTCGTGTGCAAAGTCCAGGACTAGCTCCAGGACTTCGACAGGGAGTCTCCATCGTCCTTGAGTCCTCGTTGCGCGCTGGGGGGACAATCCCAGGGATATCCTGCGAGCCCGCGACTGCCCATCCATGGAAGGCATGCGCAGCGCATAGCGATTGAAAGACGGCGAACACGACGTCGTGGCTACCCAAGCACGTAAGTCAGGGGTCGCGTATCACTGCAGACCACTCACGATTCCATGGGGGCCGTGCATGTTTACTCCCTATTCTCTTTGGTGTCTCCGGACTCCCTGGTTCGCGACTGGTCGTCGCTACAGCTTGTGGGGGCAACATCGTCGAGCAGGGAGTAGCTGGGCCGGGCAGCTGCACGTTCACTGTCCCTTTCTGTACATGAGCAGCGGAGACAAGCGCGGGTCGGGGTGGAACTGCTCCAGAGCAACGAAGGGTCTCAGTCGTGGAAACGCCAGAGAAAGGGGCGGACGCCACAAGGCCACTCCTCCAGATTAGTCATCGCCATTCAGTCTCATCAGAGGCGTGCTAGCACCCACGTGGACTCGTGTTCGACTTGTAAACACTCATGTTTATGCACTGCAGAGGCCTTCGTTTCCTCTGAATTGAAGCTTGGAGAACGTAAATTCCATGTCAGCTTCTGCCATGGCTTTTCAGTATAGCTGATTGGTCTTTTATAGGCCAAATCTTTGGCTTGGTCATCGTGTCTGCACACACCAGGGTAGGTTCGATTTCACGGGGACCATAGCATTATTTAGATAGCAGTACAAGTGCCGTAAATAGTACAGTTAGACAGCAAGAACGACACACCCTTGGTCCGTCTTACGGCCAGTCTTGTTCTGGTAAACAATAGTCACCATGCCAGTGTCCTTTGCACCTTCAGTTGATCCATTCTCTTCTTCGTATCACAGCGACAACTCCGAGACAACAGTGCTCTGCGACTCGCCTCCCTTCAAGCCATACATCGACCGTTTCCGCCCCGGCGCCTGCTGCTGGGGCTGGTGTACCGGTGACGTCCGTAGTTTCGCCGTCAGCCCGTGCGAGATGTACTCGAGATAGAAGATACTGCGAAGCAAGTCAGCCGACCGTCTACTTGACGGAAAAAATGTTCGGAAGAAGCGACGTCGTACGCACGTCATGACGCACGGCTCGAGGAGGCCGATCTCTTCTGGGGGCAATTCGAGGACGGCTGGGGTGCGCCTACTGCGCATGCGGTATACGGCGACGACCTTGTCGAGCATGTCGCGCAATTGCCATCGCGGTGGGTCAGCCGTGAAGTCCATCTCCCATCGATATTGCCTTCCGTTTGGAAGCGTCATGGTGAGGCTGATAACGCTATTTAATGGTCTATTCAGGAAGAAGCGACGGAGAAATACCTACTTATCGTCGAAGATGCCCCCTTTGAACTTGATCTTGCCCTTCGTTTGCCAGACGGCATGCGGTTCGAGCCTTGTACCATCGGACACATATCCCCAGTGCACGGACGCGAGTCGCGAGCCATCCACGCGCGTGATGTGGAGGGGCTGCGAAAGGCGTCAGCACTGTCTGTTTGCGTGCTGTGAATGCCAGCGAACGGCGAGTCTATTGCGGATAGTCGCCCCTGTGAGTTATGCCAAGCGAGGAGATACACTTACGTAGGGCTTCAGGGCGTGAAGCTTGTGTTCACGCCCCTCGTCTTCTAGGTGGTATACTGCACGTCCACCTGGTCCAATAATTTCGCCGCTCGTATCGAACGCGTCCTGCTTGAAGGTGTACTTGACCTTCGGATTTTCTAGCGGCGCATAGCCTATGAACGGCGTTAGAACGGTATCAGGACCAGTTGATAAATGAAAGAAGTCCAACGTACTCAGCTGTCGGTGTATTTCGCCAACATGCACGGGTTTCTTCTCTGTAAGGTTCACCTCACTCGCCTCTCGCATCGAGCTCTGCCCCAGCAACGCGGCTATGCACGGATGAGACTCTGCATCTGACCCACGGTGCGAGAGATGGTGCGCGATCGGGTAGAATGTTCTCGTGGACATCGGTCCTCTTCACCTTTGCACGGTCTCGTAGCCCTGCCTTCGTACCTTCGCCCCCCGAGTGAGGTGGCACCGAGAATCTCGAATGAAGCTCGCCAGGGTGAAGCTAAACAGGTCCTAGGCGGGTATGCACAATAGCGCGATGGGGGTTCGTGTCAAGTGCAATCCTGCGATCTGTACGCAGCTGCATGCGGGGAACATGCGGCTCCCCGGGCCAGATAACCGTGTGTCCGATTACCAGCAGAGCATGGTGCAGGAATGCTGGTAGCGGACAGACAGTAAGCGCGTGATGGGCTTGATGTTCGGACTGCCTTCGCTCCGTCACAAACGACGTCAGTACGCGCAGCCTGTGCAGCCGCAGGGGGACTGATTTCGGGGTATCTAGTCTCTTCTTGACCATTCCTTCATGTCAGCGGGGCGATAATTGGGGGTCCGGAAGGCCGAAGATCGACAGGGCGTAATGAGCGCAAGGGACATGTCGAATGAGTTGACAAGAAAGGAATGGCCAAGCGGAGCTAGTGAGCACGTGGTATATGACGGCGTAAGCGGGCCGTATCGCCGTGTTCTTGGCAGAAAATATACCAATTTCGACGCCCTGTATTCAGGACGGTGCATTGAGGGCCTACGAGAGTGTACAGCAGATACAGCATTGTGGTACATCCCCATGAGATCTGTGCATGGCAGTCCAGCACGAAGGTAGCATTTTTACTTGCGTACGACCTTGCTCGCCTTCTTGTACTGACGCTTCCTCTCGCGCTCAAGAATCTGCGTACAGTGGTTAGCTTTTGCTTTCCTCTGAACAACGCAGGTTTACCTTCTGTTGCTCTGCCGCAGGAAGCTTCGCGATACGCTCCTGCTCTGCACGGCGCTTGGCAGCCTTCTTATCTTCGACGCCAGATTCCTGCACTGATATTTAGCCAATCATCACACAAATTTAGAGAGCCCATACTTCGGCTTTCCTGTCTTCCTCCTCCTTCTTGAGCTCCTTGGCAACCTCAGCGCGCGCCGCCCGAAGCTTGTTCTTTGTCTCAGGGCGAAGAGACACGCGCGATAATTGGTCGATGAGGTCGAAAACCGCGGTAATAAGAGGAGCGTCAACTGTTCAGATGATTGCAATGTCAGCAAGAATGGTGGATGAAAGAAGGTGACATCGCATGAAAAGAAGCAGGTCGCTATGATGCGCCCACTTGGAGAAGTCGCGGAGTCCTATACAAAGTAATGACGGATATCTGACATACCAGATGCACTGGACGGGGGTGGCGCTACAAGGCTCAGAATTACGTGTTTCTGGCGATCCTCGAACTCGCCGACACTGCTAGGGCGGTCGCGCGGCTGGTCAGTAATCTATCGGTCGATCAGCGACAGGACTCCAAGGTACAGAGAAGCGATGGACGAACCGATAGGGACCGGAAGTAGGGCTTGATGACGGGGTCCTCCAAAACCTTGAGCAGGGCCTGCCCCGCGGGGAGCTTGAGTATATTTTCGGTGACGTCCGCAAACTCTGCGGGCACAGCTCAGCGAAAAATTATGGCAATTGAGAACGCCACCCACGCACCGGACATGACAGAGATATAACCCGGGAGCGCCCCATTTTCCGTCGTACGTGTCAAAGTCTCGGGGATGTACTCAGCCGAGCCACACGGAAGGTAACTGACAAGCACATACCAAGTCCCAGCGGCCCTTCTTGATCCCGCGAAGTTCGTCCTTGTTCACGAGCGCCCATACAAAGTCCACGGGAAGAGATGCCGGGAGGAGGAAGTCGAGCTGAAGGTCATCGAGCGGGCGGTACTGGAGGTCGAAGGCCGCGTAGCCTGTCTGCGCGAGGATTTGGAAGGGGTCATGGCGCGGGCGCAGAGCGAAGATCGTGTGAAGGGACGCGACATTCCGGCGCCCAGTGGAAAATGAAAAGAAGTCTGAATAGCCGTCCTGAATGAGTCCGCCCGCAGCAGGCTTGGAGAAGTTGGCCTCGAGAAGCGGCTTGTGTGCGGAGAACCAGGCGTTGGCTTTCCGCGCATTCGCGGATTTGCCATAAAAGAACAAAACGAGGTAGACCGCGACCGCGGCGAGGATGTACCCCTCCAGCTTAAAGTCTGTTGGAGTCAGCACAGGGGTCGTAAACGAGCGCGATTGCCACGTACACCCCGGCCGGAAAACCAGAAACTTCCACTTGTACTCGATGCCCTCCCATGTCTCCGGATGCACGAACGGACGCGGCGCGAGGAAGTTGAGCGCGCTCATGACGGCGAGGGAAAGGGGAGGGGGAGGGGATGCACGCGTCCGCGTCCCGGACCGGAGGCGGGCTCGTCCGGCCTGGCCGACCGACCGACGCCGCCGCCTGGCCGGGCGATCGCGCGGGGGGTCCCACGCCATCTCATCATCCGATCGTCCATCTCCAGAATGGTGCCCGCCTGTGGCGCAGGCGTATAAAAGCGGGTCCACCGCTCCGCCGCGCACCCAACTTCCCCTGGCGCTCCCGGCATGAGCCATCAGCCGGAGGGCACCCAAGAACCAGAAGAGGTGCGTGCTATACCCCGCCCTGCTTGCTACTCGGCTGACATGTCCCCCTCTTCGCCCCAGTCAACGGAGTCGGGAGCTCAGCAACAGCAGCCGCCCCAGCCGGAGCAGCAACAGGAGCAACAGCGCCAGCAGCCGCCACCTGCGCAGGAGACACCGGCACCTCAAGCTACGCAGCCGACGCTCGCCCCCACGGACTACTACCAGTATGTCCTCGCGAGCCTCCCCCTCATGACTCGCGAGGGCTCTGTGCTCGATCAAGACGCACTCCGCCGCTGCCTCGAGCTCTCGAGCTCTTACCTCACGACGGATACCACGACCGCTCCCGAGCGTGGTATGCAGACCTGGTTCACCGGCTTCGACCGCCTCGCGGACGTCGTCGTCGCCCTCCACGGACGCGGCCAGCTCGAGGTCGCCACGATGAGCGCCGCCTCGCGCGCCTGCTCAGAGTGCTGGTCCGTCGCTGGTTCTTGGCGGGAACTCGCGCCCTGTCGCGACGGGGTGCGTAAGATCGCCACCCGGTTGAAGCGTCTCCTCGACGACAACGGCAAAACATACAAGGGGGAAGCTATCTATGCCCCATAGCGCGCTGCTGCCGCCGCATGCACCGGCCGCTTATACCCCATCACCAAGCCACTCGCTCGTTCCGTTTATCCATCGCTGTGTCTGTATGTCTGTCTTCCTGCTGTCCTCGTCCTCCCCTGTTCGCCAATTTTCGGTCTCGTGCGGTTTTGTGTGTTCGCCCCTTCCCATTTCCCCCCAGCTGTACACTACCACTGCCCATCTATCGATCGCAAGCGATCAAGAGTCCAGCACCTATGTATATTACCCATCGATGCGCTTCCCCTTCTGCTTCCCCCACGCACGTATACTTACTCTACGGTCGCAGACCATTCCTCACCCATTTCCCACCGGTTACAGACGGGCTACCTCGGTTGTGTGTATTGTATATGCGAATTGGATCGCCACAAGGTCAAACACTGCTAGCGCTGGCATATCACTTCTTTGCACGCGACCGTGCTTCTTGTTGTGTTAGGCTCTCCCCGAAGCCTTGCACAGTTGACGGGCCGAGACTCAATTAGCCGTCCCTTGCATTTTTCCGGGGGCGCAAATTTTCGCTCGCGCTCATCGCATGCAAGGTACAACACGAGCGCGGGGCTCACGATAGGTTTTCAACGGGTTTGCCTGAGGAGGCAGGCAATTTTCCCTCCGCCCAGCGATTCTTTGGGGTATCGGGTTTTGATGCCACGGGGCCGGACCGATCCCGGGTGTCTATTGTCCGCATTTGGGATTACCCTTTGTTCCGGTGATGTAATCATCGACTTCTTCACCGATCCCCCTCCCGGGGCCTTCATATGGGATCGCATCGAGCGTGCTTAGGGTTTTGCTCCCGTGAGCGTTCCCTCGCGCGCATCTCCGTATGTTCGAGGCCATATGAAGAAGGTTCTCGACATCTGCGCCTGCGAACATGCCCACTGGGCTCGGGAGGAGTAGACCTGATGAGCGCGTCGATTACCGGTTTCTGATGTGGCGCTAATGCGACTCGCACGTTGTGCGAGCAGCTGACGCCTGTAATGAAGTTCCGAAGGCAAGTCGATTGAATTGTTTTTTACACGCTGTAGCCTGGCTTGACCCAGTACCATTGAAGCCACGCAGGCGACCTTCATCTTGGGGTGTCTACGATTGGACGGTGATGAAGATGATCACCCATGGAAGGTCCGAAAGAGAACGCGCTGACCATGAGGAAGTTCCAAGGTCCGATAGATGGAAATACAGGGCGGTCGATGGGCTTTTCGAGAGCCAAACGACAGGGTGTTCATCTGCGACCATCGTCCAGCTGTTCTAGCCTTCCTAAAGCTATGATGCTTGACAGGAATCTCGGTGAGGACCCCGGTATGAGCCAGACCGGTGTGAAATATCGCGAACTAGCAGCCCGACGAGGTCGAGGCCGAAATAATTCGGAGATGAGCATAGGCAATCCATAGACTGTTGATTGGCTAGTAACTGCCGAAATGAGGGTCCGTAAGTCTCTGTGAGCAAATAGGACAAACAACGCAAGTCTGATGGGCGATTCGGGTCGCCCCATCGCACGGCGGGGCGCCGTATTAGAGTCCTCGTATCGCGAAGAGGCGACCTAGAAGTGTCGAAAGCGAGTCCGCTTACCTATCCACCACCTGCCATCGTGCGGCCGCCTGCGAGCAAAATAGGCATGGGCGCGGAAGGCGGGAAGGCGTCACCCCGGGGTGTTCAATAGGATGCCATAGGCGCGCCGAGTGCAGGTAAGCGGACTGTATTGGACCTGCACATGCCGCATCTATTGACGTCCATGGGAGCTCCTGACTTTGTTCTTTCGCCAGGAACACCGAATTCTGATGGTGCGAGAGCACCCCGCAAAGAAAATTTCGAGTTGATGCCCTCCTGCTGCGCCGCCTGCCAAATAACGACATTCGAGTCCCTCTGACGTCGTAGAACACTGCGTACGCAGGGTAGGCATGTAGATGACGGTCTATAGCCTCCGTACCTCTTGAGAATGATTTGGTGTTGTTCGCACGGCAGCAACTTGTCTCTCCCTCGTAATTCGGGATTTCGGACACAGATGACGATGATGGCGGTCCAAAGGTGGATTTCCAGAGGGTGCTGATGCTGTGTATCATACATATACATACAATAGATAGTCCCAGAGAGGACCGCGCGGTCATGAGGCCATCACCACGTCGGAGTCGACCACCACGGAAGACACATGCGCGGCAACCTTCGTTTGTGCAGCATGGGCGGCCTACAAGCAGAGCAGTCAACGTCAACGTCAACGTAAGGGAAGACATGGAATTCCGGAGTCTTTAGGTGTCAAGGGAGCGCCACGAATGTCGTCGTGCCACCCCACGGCCGATATTCAGTAGCAACGCGGGGGCGGACATAAGGCGAGCGAGCGGGCTTTGAAAGTCACATTCAACGGGGGAACATACCTTGGACAACCCTTCGATCTCCTGCTTGACGTCCTTCATGCGGTCTGCTTTTGCCTTGCTCTCAGCAAGAAGCTTTTCCTTCTGCTTCTCAAGCTCCGCGCGTCTCATTTCAAGTCTTTGCGATGGTGCGCACAGATAAAGACATCGTCATTGGCGATTGACACGAGGTGTGGACGGGTGCAATGAGTGAAGTCGAAGAAGGAAGCGCGTTCAAAGGGAGAGTATAGAAGGGCCATATAAACCAAGTCAGCAAGGTGAAACTGGCAACACGCACGAGACACGCACCTTTGTCTCTCCACCAGTTCGAAGCTGAGGCGATTGAGCATCAGTTGATGAGGGTCGTCTGAATGCGCTTCTGGCGGCGCCAATCGCCGAAACTCGTCTATTGGGTAGAGCGGTATGTCCTGGTATATCGACCTGTAAGGTATCAGCGACTATTCCACACAAAGACTACGACTCTTGCGCATGGTCTGACATCACCCACACCTTACTTCCGCAGAACAAAGCCTTCCAAAACGGGGACGGGTACTCACGCAAACTGCCTGCACTTATCAATCTCCCTCTCCAGATGCCGCTTTTCATACAGCAGGTTTTGCAGCCTCAAATGGGCCGCATCCATCTCCGTCCTGGCCTCCGCCGTCTGCGCGCGTCGCGCCTGCGAGACCGCGTTCGCTGTTCGATGCACGCTCTTCAGGCGCGCGATGAGCGCGGAGGAGCGGATGCGGAGGAGGGCGGCGTCGGTGGTGGGCGAGGAGGTGACGAGGTCCTCGAGCGCGCGAATGGCGTCGTTTGCGGACGCGTCGGTGTCCATCGTGAGTGAGGGAGGTGGGGGCGGGGAACAAGGGACGGTGATCGAAGTGCGGCTTAGACACGCGCTTCGGGAAGGACGGGCCGTGGTTCCGGGGCACCTCCCAGGTGCGCGCCACCGTGCAGCAGTGGAGTCGTTCGCTGGGCAAACTGGATCGCCTTGCAGCCATGCTTGTACTTGTGCACCTCGTAAAGCTACCTGCTGTATCCGAGTGCTGCTCAATGTCTTGTCACGGCCAGATCGATGCCCTTCTCCTGCCAGTTTACAATACGCGTAAACCATCTATTGTACAAAAACCCAGGCTGACGAACTACTTTACAAGTTAAAGGAATTGAGATATGCGACGAACAGAATAGTCAGAATCAGGATGAGAGAGGTAAATGAAAAATGTGGGGAGAGATGCAAGGGAAAGGTCAAGGGATCCAATTATGGACGCCTATCGACGAGAGTCTGGCGGTGGCGCTCACTCGTCCATGTCGCTGATGCTGCCCACGTCGCTCATCTCCTCGTCCTCGTCTTCCTCGTCCGCCTTCTTGCCGTCTGATGCGTCGAGCGCTTCCTTTGTTGCGTAACGCTGGACGTACTCTGGAGTTACGGGGTTAGGGCATAGCGAATGAGTGTAGGACTGCACACGCACCCTTGACCTTCGCGTCGTACTCCTTCGGGTTACGCATGAGCAAGGATGCCGCCTCCCCGTTCAACGGATCGTTCGGGTTTGGGTACCGCAGCAATTGTGGAAGGAAGGACTCGAAGACGTTGACCATGTCTAGGGGCGATGGCGCATTAGCAGACGCCCGACAGCCCAACCACGCCCACGCACCAAACATCGGCGACCACGTCGTGTTGATCACATCCAGACACACCGAGCCGCTCCTGAAAACGCGCCTCAGCCCCCCGTCGCCACACCGCGGATCACACGGACGCACAGCTCGTCGATATTGGGATGGAAGATCTTGTTCATGAAGCCGATGCTGGGGGACTTGTATGGGTACTGGTCCGGGAGCTCAACGTGGATCTTCCAGACGCCGCCCGCGAAGGGGGCTTATCGAGCGCGGAATCGGGGTCAGTGGGTGTGAGGGTATGGGAGGCAGGAAACGCACTGTCAGCGGGGCCGGTGAAGCGGACTTGGAACTCCTGCAGGTTGTCGTTAACGAGCTGGAGGTCGTAGTCGGCGGTCGTTCTAGTGGGGGAGGAGTTGGCGGGCTGAGGTCGGTGTGTGGGATGGGGACACGCACAGCTTCATGATGTCCGTCTCGATACGGCGCTTGTTGGTGGCACTGTGCAAGGGTTGTGAGACGAGACGTGGGCATAGTGAGAAAGCACTTATCATGGCGGCAAGAGGATTGAAGGCAGGGGCAGGATGTACTGGTGGTAGGTAGGGAGAGAGCTGCTAGGGACGGATGAGCGGCAGAGCGTGGCACGAGCACCTCGCGTGCCGGCTGCGCGCCGCTCGGTAAATGCCGGTGTTCGGCCCGTGAGTTGATCTGCTAGTGTTCTGAACTGCTCTTTACACACACAACACTTGCAGTGCCCTCGTTCTGCTTTGCAAGGACACGGAGTTTGTGAATCTGCCTTCTGCAACTGTAGCTCAATGATATGGCTTGCATCCCGAGTTTGTCCTGGTTTTCTTGACTTACATTTTTTCGTGTACGACAACCAGTAAGCATTCTAACGTCCCCCTAACCCGTGAAATTCAGTCATACTGTCCCCAAGTACAGCCAGTCAGCATGGCATAGTCTTGGGGCAACAACGCTGCTACTCAACTGCTATTGCTCGGACACACGACCACATCCGGCAAATGCCGAATAACCGGTTCCGAGTCTCGTGCTCCATGTTGAACTTCTCGTCCAGCGTCAGTTGCCCGCCACAGATATAGAGCGAGCTCGCAGGCGTGTTCTACCGCTTCTTATGTAAGCTGTCAGACTGTATTGCGGTCTATCTATGGTTGTTCGGAGTGGCTTGCGGACGACGCTAGACGTCAATGCTTTCCGACAGGTACCGTCAAGGTCATCCGCAAGCCATGGACGATAACACGGCGGATAACTTCAACCATCGATGGTGCTCGAAAAAGTGTAATTTCTTTGCATCAAGCTCACAGAATTGATTCCAAAGCATGGCCTGTCCGATTCGGCGTCCGAGCAGCGAGGTTTGGGCATCGCCGAACTTACGAACGCGAGCTGATCGAAGGACATCTTCCCTTCCGAAAGGCAGGCCTCTCACAGTGAATCCCCGTAAGTAGAATTGCGGCGAGATTACTCATTGTACGGTGGCGAGCGGAAGTTCACATGACCAGTCGACGAGTGTGTCTACTGTAGTGCAGCTCAATCAGCACGGCAGGGATAAAGAGACAACTAACGGGCTCAGGCCGGACAGGTCTGCTATCGCTAGTGCTTACGATGGGCGTGGAAGGTGGGAGAGTGAGCGGGAGGAGGCATGACGCGTCTCCGTATGTTATGACGGATACGGGCCGCGCTACCGGGGCATGCTCATGGATTGCTCAGCGGCGCCGGCCGGGTAAATAAGCATCGTCGTTGACGTCGCCGCACTTGTTCCTTCCTCCCACCCTCACCATCCCCCGCGCACGACCCATCTTCCGAAATGGCCCGCCCCCGCTCCGCGTCCGGAACGATCCCCTCGATGGAGGCCTCGCACGAAGAGCTCAAGGATAACACGATCATCATCGGTAGGCGCGTCCTGATCCCTGTCTAGGCGCGCGCGCTCACCCGCCGCCCCCCCAGTCGCCGGCGCATCGGGTGACCTGGCGAAGAAGAAGGTGCGTGATCGCCGCCGATGACCGCGCCGATCTCGCTCACGCCGCCCCGCCCCGCCTCGCAGACCATGCCCGCCCTCTTCCGCCTCTTCCGCCAGAACTTCCTCCCCCGCGATGTCCGCATCGTCGGCTACGCGCGCACCAAGATGGACC
>JAMQCK010001179.1:0-11084 GCA_024196135.1 Pleurotus ostreatus/Saccharomyces cerevisiae fusant | reverse complement strand
GCCGAGCTGAGTGGTACAGGGTAAGCGTAACCTGAGGCGTAAGGTCACAACAGATACGACAGCTTTTGATGAAGACTGGTCGATGTCACAGAGAAGGTGGGGGTCCCGAGTCACTACGTTTGAGTATGGTCAAGACGCCGGGGCATAGACACTCTGCGAGAGACATCCTCGAGCACACTGGCCGCAGCATGATGAACGCTCAGGTCAAGCACAGTGCCGCCGGCAGCTTCTTCACGTGCGCACACGAACGTTTGATCGCCGGCCAGCAACAATAGCGCACGTGGCGGAACACGCTCTTTCCCAACCGTCACGGGTCACCGCTGCACGACAATGCACCGTGCCGTACGCCGCCTGCAACTGGCGAACCGCAAGCCTGGTGGAGTGCGGGATGGGACTGCTCTCTCTCCTTACGCCTACACTCGCGCTCGACAGGCCGCGTGCTTCTCCACCTTGCCATCTCGGACATGGCCTTCCTACCCGACCCGCATTCCCGGACATGCTTCGATAGGTCTGCTATCCTCTCCAAACAGATCTCTGCGCACCTCTGCTCCAAGAAAGTCGCCAACACATGACTCATTCGACGAAGACAAAGACTCCAGCCTCTTCGAGCAGGATAAGCCTGACTTGGGCAACTACCAGATTCTTCTTCCCCAGGAGCCCTTCATCTTCGGCGTCAACCACATAAAGCGCCGCTCTGTTCCCAAGAAAATAGCTCGGCCGCCGAACTACCCCCAAGATGGCGTGGAAGTGGACCCTGACGCTGATTTGCCTGACGCGGGTGCGAGCCGGGTGTTGATTCCGCTTGGGGGAGAGGAAGAGCGCAAGATACGTGCGTCGTGTAAGCTTGCGGCGGAAACGCTCAGATTCGCTGGTAGCTTGGTGAAAGTGAGCAGGGTGTCTTTGATTGACCTGGCGAGTAACAGGGCTAACTTACGTTCTTGCTAGCCCGGCGTCGCCACTGTCGCCATCGACGATGCGGTGCACAAGTTTATTGTAAAACGGGGCGCGTACCCGAGCCCACTAGGGTATGGCGGCTTCCCGAAGGCGTGTTGCACGAGGTATGCAGAATTCGCATGCGCCGCTGACTTACTCAATAACTTCTTCTCGCTGCAGCGTTAACAACGTCGCGGTGCATGGCATTCCAGACAAGTAAGCATCGCATTCTCTCTCCTGATCTTGCTTCGTCAAACTTGCTTACGAGTAATTGACAGACGACCGCTGCAGCCCGAAGACGTCGTCAAAATCGACATTACCGTCTACCTCGACGGATACCACGGCGATACGTGCCGAACCTTTGTAGTCAGTGACCTCGATGTCGATCAGCCCGGTCATGCGCTCGTCGCCGCTTCCGAAGCCGCGCTCGCGGCAGGCATCGAGGCGTGCGGTCCTGGGAAGCCATTCAGAGGTATCGGGAAGTCGATATATAACACAGTAGTGAAGGGGAAAGGTGAGCGAAACATAGTCTTCCTCGTTCAGCCCCTCTTAAGTTGTTTCCTTTCGCTCACCGCCTTCACCAGACCTTTCGCCTTCAATCAGCCCCGACCCCCGGTGGCGCTCCTACGGACCCTACTGCGTCTCCGACGCCTTCAGCGGTCATGGTATCGGCACTGAGTTCCACCGACCTCCATGGATATACCATTCTTTGAACGAAGAGCCTGGGACGATGGCGCCGGGGGACGTCTTCACGATTGAGGTGAGCCTTGTTGATTTATATTTGACTCGCTTTCGTGCTGACAATTTCTGAGCCGGTCGTGATACAAGGGAGCGATCCAAGTACGTGGATATTTCCGGATGGGTGGACGGCGTCTACGGAGGTGAGCTTTCAGTCTGCCGAAACAGAATCATCATCTGCGGTTTGGCTGACAAGAGTGCCACAGAACTGCGCGCGCGCCGCCCAGGCTGAGCATACCGTCCTCATCACAGAGGACGGCGTCGATGTGTTGACCCGATGGGACGACTCGGTTGAGGACTGGCGAGGCGTATTCTAGTGTCAAGACTTATCGCTATTGGGACGACTCATGTAGGCCCAACCGGGTGAATAAGAATCCGGCGCTCTCTACGCAGTACTTGATCGTAAATCATCTTATAGTGACGGGCCAGAAGACCATCTCTTCAACCCAAGCCGAGGCAGGTGGATCACGAACTGTGCGCAGCCCGTGATCTTCCTCAAGCTGTCAGAGTATCCTGAAGTATGCCCCTGTACAATTAGGGCGAACGCATTGGCGAATAACAGCGGCAGTGACCATTGCTGGGTGCAACCTGGACTTCTGCATCCGGGCAGATCGGGTTTTCGGAATGCATCGCTCCGCTGATCCGCCGTCGAATAACCCCATTCGAGAACAATGGCATCGGCGGGTTCTTGCAACGGATGAGGGGTCATGAACACAAACATTTTCGCTGGTGGTCATACATAGCAGTGTATATGGAGAGCGCGATTACATAGCCTGGGACGAGAGATGCAGAACTACAAACCCGGAGAAAAAAAGTGGCTGGCGTCGTCAAGACGCGGTAAAAAGAAAATTATGCTCGGGAAAACAGGGACGAGATGATGTATGCATAGTGAGGATGTGAGTATGATGCCGGTGAGGGGTCGTCAATGCAAAGGTCGTGAAAAAGCATGGGTGATGTGTATGACGCGAGGGGCGGAGGACGGTTGCGTTGTGCTGAGTTAAAACTGCTTTCTGGATGGCTAAAGAAGGGGAGGTCAGCGCGCTGAGCATGGGAGCCCGGAGAACAAACATACTCCAAGCACGCTCTTGGCGGTAGGAGTCGAGGCATCCCACGGTGCGATGTTCTCCTTGTTCTCTTCGGTGCGAGCGCGTGGAGTGTTGCCCGTCGTGACACCAAGTACGGTGCCCTTGAGCTCGCGAAGTACACGCGACTTGCGTACGCGGCGGCGGGAGGAGTTAAGGACGTGGGCAGAGGGGGCGCGTCTATGGGGAATGTGATCAGCGCGAAGGCCACAACAACAGGCTGTTACACATACGAGATCATGGTGGACGCGGTGGCGAAGGTAGGGGAAGGGTCTAATGGACGGCGGGGATGAAGGCGCGCGCGGGGGGCGGTGGGGAAGGGAGAGGCGAAGGTCGAGGTGGCGGTTGGAGAGAACAGCGGGGGAACGCCACATCGGTATTTATGTGCCGATGTCGCGTGGCCTCGGTGCAGCCACGCGTGGCTTCGCCTGCCCCCATACTACCATACGGGGCTGGACCAGAGAGCTACCGATTCCCACGCACTTGCATTGTGAATGAGGTGTCACTGGGCCCGTGCCCTCGACCCCAATTCAGCTGCGGAGTCTGCGCGACAGTGAGCGGCGTGTACCGTATGCTCGTTGGACGCGTGAACGAAGCAGAAAGCCCAAACGTCGAGGGTGCAGAGATGCTGCGGGTAGAGTTATATCGGCAAAAGCGGGTAGGGTTTTCTGTCATGAGCGGGACACGTGTATGATATCGGAATCGCAGCGGTACATAGGGTAGATCGATAGTACAAGGGAACGAAAATTGTCCAAAGGGAGCGTGCATGCTCAGACCTACAGGACGCCTCCACATATTCTGCCGTCGTCACGCCAAAGCATCGTTGACTTGATCGAGCTCAGAATCATCGGACTCGGTGAGAAGAGGAGTGTCGTGACGCTCTGGTATGTCATGGTCGCCTTCGTCATTGACATCGTTCGACCGCTTTTCATCATCCGACTTGCTCGGCTCAAACACGTCGTTGATAATAGAATGCCGCTCGCTCGCCACGCCCGCCCGGTCCATAATCTCATCCGACACCAGCTGCTTCAGATAGTCGATCTCGGCATTGAGCGCACGCAGCTCAAAAGCGCTTTCGGTGTCGGAGTCGTGCTCGGAGACCTCATAAGGCTCGTCGCAGTCCATGCCCGCGGCGTCGTTCGTGCCACCTGCGACCTTCACCCTATCGTTGTCGCTATCCCACTCGGCTGGGACAGGGGGCACGGACTGCGACCACTCGAAGGCGGGCAGGAGGGCAGGAACGGGCGCAGACGGTTTCGGAGGGAAGAAAGCTGCGGGAAAGGTACGGCGAGGTGCGTTGGCTGAGAATGCGGGACCGTGAGGATATTTCGAAGAGAGACGTTCGGCGAAGGAGACGTCATGAGTATGGGCTGGCTTCCCGCTTGGAATTGCATGAGGAAGGACGTCGAGAGGTTCGCCAGGGACATTGAGAGAGTCGGGCCCGCTTCGCGGGACAGGGGAAAATTCGCTTGTAAGGGGCAGGGCCTCTAGCCAGTCAGAGACTTCACGCGTCGAGCGGACAGACGTGAGCTCGTCCGGTTGCTTTGAAAGCCCCGTGTGAGCGAGCTGAAAGGCATAGCGGGCGTCCCCCGTTCGTGATGGTTCAGGTGCCTCGATGAGTTTGGCCTGAGAATTGATAAGAAAGTACATGTATGTGAGCTGCGCAAGGACGTACCCTGCCATCTATTTCGACGAAGACTCGGCGGAGTCCGAGAGCTGACGAGGTTCTGCGAAGAGTGGAAGGGGAAGGCACCGGATTGACAGAAGACTCTTTGTCAGATGCGCCTTGATGGAATGGACATCCTACGTGCTGCCCGTCTGTGCCACCTCTGAGATTGGGCGCGGATCGGCGCTTATGTAAAGACGAGAGATGGGAGTTGCTAGATGTCAGATGATCAGGCAAGAAACCCTCGAAAGAGAGTAAATAGCTTACGAAGGCATGGTGATACGTGTATGTCTCGACGGATCTGCAAGTTAGATCGAGCGTGCGCAGAGGGGTCGGTCATGCCTCATACAGCGCTATCAGCTCCAGGGTGTTCTCGATGGCTCAGAAGAAGGAGAAGTGGACGAACAAGCTCGACGACGGCCATCTCTGCCACTCGAAACAAAGCAGTCAGACACTTTCCTTTACGCAGACCATATACGAGCAGACCTCTGTCCGCAGCATCGACAAGGTGCCTTTATCATTCGCACTGCTGGTAGCTCTCAAGACCCCTGTTCGCTCGTCGTGGAATTGCCAGTTGAACATCGTGAGGAATGGAGACAAGATAGCATGGCAACAGCCGGATGGCGACGCTGAGCGGCAATCGCCGGTGCGGAGCTTGAAAGGGTTGTACGTCAGGCTGCGGCTGTCCCGATCCGTCCATCATCCTTGTTCTCGACTTCCGCTTCCGATTGAGAGGCGGCGTTGCTGTCCTGACCAACACCTCTTGCAATCCGGCTCCCAACCCGCGAATCTGCTATTGCGGGTCAATACAAGCCACCGGCCACCCACGGCCATCTTGCGGGACAGGCAACAGCAGCGCCGCCTTGTCGTTCTTTGTTCTCGAACACCCTATAGGACGCGCAGTCCGCCCCCCTCTTTCATCGTTGTTCCCCACCCTCACCTGCTTGCCGAACTCCCCCTGAGCCGACGCAATCGTCGAGATGGCACCCCGTGGTCGTCAGCCCCGTCGCCTCGCCGCCGAGCAGGCCGTACCCGTTCGGCCCGAAGTCATGGAGGAGGAGGAGGAGCGTTGCATGGTCGACTCGGAGCCCCAGTACACGATCGACATTGAGCGCTGGCGCCAGCAGGTGGAGCAGGAGTGGACGATGGCGGAAGAGGTGGAAAGGGAAGACGCGGACATGGCGCTCGAGCAGCATCTGTCCGAGCTCGGGTGCAACCGCGCGCCCAGCAACGTGCTCGCGAACGAGTTTTTCGGCCTCGATGGGTCGAGGCGCGTGGCTGCAGCTGTGAAGGAAGAGGACGGCGGCGCGTCTGCGATGGAGGATGAGCCAGGATCGCCGCTTCAGCGCGTCCGCACGATCAAACGTGCTAGCCGAACGAGGAGAATGTCGGCATGGGAGAAGACCCCGTCCCCTAAGGTGCGTGTCATTCTTACGTATCATCGCGCACCTGCTCATCGTCTTTCAGGATCTTCCCCTGCCACATATCGCTGGCGGCCACCACGCCCGCGATCGGCGCGCTCCCGCATGGCAGGACAGCCCCGAGACTCCAGACCTCCCGCCCCCCGAGGTCATCTTCGGGCACAGGCTCGAGCGCAGGCTCGAGGACTCGTACACGGGTCAGTACGGGCACATGCGCTCGCCGTCCGCTCCGGACCGGCGCTACCTCAGCTCGAGCAGGCGCGTGCCGGAGTGGCAGATGAGCCCCGAGACTCCTGCGCTGCCGTCCCCGGAGGTGCTTTTTGCCAACCAGGAGGACGGGTACAGAACCTCGGGTCCGGACTCTCGCCATCGCCGCGTCGGCTCGGCCGTGGATGAACGCGGCGTCAAGCGCCTCGCACCTCGTGCAGTCGGTGGACCCCGCGCATTCGGTCACGCCCGCGTCGAGAGTGAGAGCGCGGTCCTCCGTCGCCCCAACGGTGCGCGCATGGAAGTCAGGTCGCCGCCCGCGGTTCATCCCCCTGCGGTCTCCTCGCTGTCCCCGCCCCTAGGCGACGCGCTCCTCCCGCCCCTCGAGGAGTCGCTCTTCTCTTGGGAGTTCCCCGTCGTGGAGGACATCGAGTCTATGGACGGTGAGCGCGAGCGTGGCGAGAACGCGCGCGTCCTACGCAAGCGCTCGAGCAAGGGTGTCAAGCGCCCGTACCAGAACGCCTTCTCCGGCGACGAGGGCCACTCGCCTGACGCGCCGCCCCGCGCGCGTAAGCTCGCGCGGGCGCCAAAGCGGCTGCCGCCGCAGACGCCGCTCACGGAGTGCCACGTTCCGGAGCAGCGCCTGCCGCAGTCGGCCTTGGCGGAGCGCACACCGCGGACGCCGCTGGAGGCGCGCTCGCCGCGGGTGCTGACGAAGGCCCGGCCGCAGGCGAGTCTGGCGCAGGAGTACGCGAAGGGCGAGCGGAGGCGGGAGGAGATGCGGCGCGAGCTGATGGAGAACGTGCTGGGCGTGCGATGCTAAGTGGTGGGTATGCGATGCACCGACCGTGCTCTCCTGAATGAGGAGGAAAATGCGCACGGTCGCCTGCTTACCCAGAGGAGGAGGATGTGATACTGTGGTGGCCGGCATCGACGGTGTCAGCAGCAAATCGGTCTGCAGACGCGCGCGGTGCCGGCGCAAACAAATCTCTTTCTTTCTTTCTTCGCTCACGATCCACTCACGCACCCCATGCGCTCTCCTTCGCTTGGATAGTCTATTTATCATCCATCCTATGCCCCCCATGCATTCCCTCGTTCTCGTATGCTGGCTCTTCTCGTGTGCTTGGCGATGTTCATACTTTGCCGGGTGGGATCTTTGACCCGCGTGGCGGGTGTTGTGGTTGACTATCTCGAACCGCTTGCGCGGCTTCGTGTCGTCGACCATCCCCGTCCATGTGCTTCCCTGGTCTCACCCGATCGGACATTCGTTATGGTATCCGTGCGTTCTCAGTACCGTCACCGTGCGTGCATAGTAGTGGTGGTGGTGGTGGTGTTTCGCGCGATTGGTGGCTCGTAGTACGAGCGCCGCAATAAGTCGCGCGTGCATAGCAGTGACAAAGGACTTTGATGATGATTTTTCTCGGCGGCGACTTAGTGCACTGATACCGTTGTACTCATTGTGTACTGTATGACCGTGCTGTACTAATGAATCTTCGTTGTCGCTGATGTTCGTCGTGTGCACAAATTGCAGAACGAAGTAGCCAGATCGACTACTTGTCCGTGACAGTGTGGTAGACCTTGCATTCAGCCTACGCTCACCTGGACATTCAGGCTGAGATGTAGTGCGCAGGTGCAGCAGCTTCGTACAGAACTGAAGTCTCTCGCGATACTTACGCGTGAGGGACCATAAGCATCGAGGATACGTACTCTTTCGCGAGTGCTATCAGACAGGACCGTAAGACTCATAAACGGCAAATTTAGTCAATAAATAGGATAATTTAGGAGCAATTTACCGCCCAGCGGCGTGAGACTGTACAAGGATCGACGTCGTTAAGGTTCTCTGCTGAATATCATCGTAGGCCCCATTTCTCGTGGTCCTGACATGACTTAGGCCTTGGGGATGCCCGGGATGTCGGGGATGTCCACGCCAAGCTCATCCGCGCACTGGTTGCAGCTGTCGGGCTGTCCGGTGGTTAGCGATCGGGTGAGTCGACGCTCGGAGGCAAACATACGAAGTTGACGGCCGAGTTCGCAGCGGATGCGAGGCATACCACGTCGTTAGGGACATCTTAAAGTACCATTAGCTTCGGGATCACTCTTGACGATGAGCGAGCACTTACCGGCACCGCCTTGAGCAGCCGCAACACCGCAAATAGCGACAGTTGGCGCGAGGGCGGCCAAACATTCCTAGAAGGGGATCAGTCAATGCGTCAAGACAACGGGCAGACTATTACTCACGACGATGGGGCACTTGATCTGAGCAGCGCGAATTTCAGCAACGGGGGCAGGCGCGGCAGAGACGCCAGCAGCAAGAAGGGCGAAGGCGGCAACGAAGGAAAGCTGCATGGCTGAAAAGAACGAAAGAAGGGGGGGATAGCCGTAAAGGAGGAAAGGAAAGACGAGAGGCGAGATGAGGAGAAGAGCGACTTCCCTACAATCTTATATACGCAGACATGGGACGACAGAAAGTCCATACAACCGAGAGAGGTGGGCGGAACGGCGGTATGACCGCGGTAGATGCGGGCCCACTCATGCTTGAGGCGCGAGAGTGTACGAGGACTGTATACCAGTCCGCCATGTCGTATATTCAGAGCTCCATGTCAAGGGGGTGCGCAGCGTAGCAGAGCTTGCATCATAGGTAGTTGGCAGAGCAGCAGCGGCAACATCTGAGGGGAGTGGAGTGCGCGCCAGTCATCCTCTGCGGCTCCTTGTAGGAGGGTCCAGGTCATGAGACAGAGTGTCAATTGAGACTCGTATTGTATCAGTAGCAGAAAATTCATGGCCTTGTATCGTGACAGCCGCCTATCATGATGCTTGGGGTCCAGTCGTTATGTGGCTCCCACCTGTGTCCTGGAGATGTCGCAGGTTTTACGAGCGCTCGTGGCCAGCTTCTAAGGGTCAGAGATACCTCAATCTTGAGACAAGTAGCTCCCAGTACTGACCAGAGGAAGGAAACGACGGGACAACGTAATGAGTAGCGGCCTGGCAGAGGAACAGAAGGAACATTGAAAGCCTTCCAAAAGGGGAATGAGCCGGGAGCAAAACTAGATTGATCGTCAACACTACCAAATAGCCGCCCACCGCCAGAGCAGCGGGCGAACTCTCTCACCTACGGTTCTCACATATGAGTAGCGGCAACCGTCAAACAATATGATTATCCTTCCATCGTACGTCGTATGTAGTTATGGACTAATAATACAAGTGCATGCAATGCATCGATGCGTAGGTTATGCAGATGAACGAGAGGGGAGAAAACCAGAAGAAAGACGTCCGGAAAGTCAAAGGAAGCAACTGGTGGCGCAGCCGACCGAAACGTATATGCAGGGCGGTATATGGTATAAGTGAGGCGAGATATGGACACGAAGAGGGAGAGGGTTTTATTCACCAAGACGACGAGCGAGACGAGCGTTACATGCTCGCCATCGCTACCCATCGCGACTCTTCTGCGGTCCATGGCGACGTCTCCGGTTCTATCTGGCGGAGCACCTCGAGGGAGCGGCGCGCCGCCTTCTCCTCGAGGGTGGGCTCGTCCTCTACGGGCTCGGGCGAAGCGGGTAGGGGCACGTCGACTGCCGCTTTGGCCTCAGAAATGCCCTCCTCGTTGGGCCGCGGTGTGGTCTGAGCTGATGCACCCAGAGCTGGTGAGGCGTCCGCGTCCAGACGGGCGCCAATCGTCGGCGTGTGACTGCCCTCTGCCGAGGCGGCTGGCGCCTCTACAGACGCCGATGAATCCTCCACCTGCTCCCCGTCCGCCCCATCGACCGGTACACGTATCGCGCTGAGCATCGATATCACCGACGCTCTGTTCTCCCGCAATGTGGGCGATGTCGGCACGGACTTCATCCCAACATTGGACGACGACCGCGAGTGGAATACTATTGGTGACGGTATGCGCCCCTTCTCCGATGGCATGCCTCCGTTCTCTGAGGTCGGCGGTGTCGACTTGTCGGTGTCAAAGGATGTAGAATCGCTGTCGGATGTCGCACCATCGGGATCGCGTAGTCGTCTGGAGAAAGGCAATAGGTTAGAACAAGCGATTACAAGGGGACATTGACTTGCGCACCTATTTTCGCGCTCAATCAATCGCAATGCACTGCGCAATGCTTCCTTCTCTTGAATCGCTTCGCGGAGCTCTTCCAGCGTTTCCGCTGCTTTTATGCGTTCGGACGCAACCATTTTGTTTGCCTAGCAGCACCATGTATCAGTAACCTCCAAGCACTCGAGAACACGGCGCTCACCTCTTCAAACAAAGCCTGACTGAGGCTCTCCAGCTCTGCCTCAAGCGCCTCCTTCTGCCGCAACGTCTCCTCCCTCGCCCGCCTCTCCTTCTCGCACTCCGCACGCCTCCTCTCGAGCTCGGCCAGCATATTCTCCAGCTCTTTCTCCCTCACCGCATTCGCCTCCGTGCCCACCGGTAGCGAGACACTCGTTGCATGCTGCACCGGCGGCGCATTGGGATTGGGACTTGGAGCTGTGCTCGGCGTCTCCGGCCGCGACGCCGTGCGCGCGAGGTTCGTGCTCGAGCTCCCGAAGCGGAACTTGAAGAAGCGGCTCTCCTGCTGCGCGGGCGTCGGCGACTTGGCCGGGATGGACGGGGAGGACGCGGCGGAGCTGCTCTCGGAGCTCGGTGCGGGGGCGGGGGAGGGCTGGGGTGCAGGCTGTGACGGCGCTGGCTGAGGGGACGCCTCGCCGTCGATGGAGGCCGAGCGGGAGGGAGCCTGCGACTGGTCGAGCGAGGCGTGGCGCGAGTCGCCCTCCTGCGGCTTGGCGCGCCGCCAGCCGACGTCGCGCCCCGCGCCCGCGTTGTTGCGCAGCGCCTCCTCGAGCATCTCGTTGTTCGCGATGACCATCTTCAGGTTCGACTGCGTCACATTCAGCTGCACCTCGAGGTCCGCCTGCGTCTTGAACGTCTGCGCCAGGAGCCCGGACTGCGCTGCTTCTCAGCTTCCCGTCGCCAGCACATACGAGCATGCAACGCACCACCTCACTCAGGCGCCTGATGACCATGTCCAGCGCCTGGCGCAAGTCGTCCTCCTG
>JAMQCK010001178.1:0-11089 GCA_024196135.1 Pleurotus ostreatus/Saccharomyces cerevisiae fusant | reverse complement strand
CGTCCCCGCGCGCTACCCGACGAGCGTCGCGCGTCCCCGGCATTCGCCCTGGACGCGTGGCCCGACGCTAGGCGCGCGAGGGCGGTCGCCGCGCGATTTCGGCATTTGCCGGAACGCGAGCTTTCGAGCCCCAGCGAGAGCGCGACACGAGGCGCGACGGACGGTGTGCAACGACGCGGAGAGGGGCGTGGGAACGGGTGCGAGCGCCGGGCGGGATCGCGGGGAAGTGGCGGGATATGCGCCCGACGCGTCGGGAGCGCGAGCGGCGGGATCACGTGATGCGGCGTCGGGAGGCGCGCGTCGGTCAACGACGAGCGCGAGGCGGGTGGCGGCGGCGAGCGCACAACGGCGACGGCCGAGATGATGACGAGCACGGCAATAGCCGAGCAGGCCAGGGCTTGTGCGAGGAGCCCTGGCAGACGTAGTTATACGACGTAGCTATAAAGCCCAGCAGTGGCTGCCCAAGTAATCTCTGGAAATGTTGTAACACGGAGCCCTGCCGGGCTGGGTAGTGTAGTTATATTCATAGGGACTGACCTCGTAGATATGGGGTAGGAGCGCGATGGGTTTGCTGAAGAAGCTGAGGAAGGAAGTATCTATACCAGCAACTGTAGAAACCAGGGGATCGGGAGTCGGTACCCTGCGAAGGGGGGGTAACAAAGTTGAGGTGAGAGGGAGGGGTGAAGCTTTGAAGTCGGACTCCGGCGTATATCGTGCCGGTCAAGAGAAGAGCCGGGAAAGAACTGAAAATGTACGTTGGCGTAGGGAGGTGTGAATGCAATTGTTGGGGGGCCCAGACGGAGCGATCTGGAAGTGGGCACTCGAGGAGGCGAGCGCGCTGAGCTAGCGCGGCTTCGCCCGGCCTTCCACGTCAATCACGTGGTACCGAGCGTTCGAAACCGACGCCCCACGCGTCGCTCAGAAGAGGCGCGGGCGGACCGGGGTCGTGGTGGGAGGAAGACGGCGAGAGGGCCGATGCGGATACGGGTGCGAGTCGGTGTGTCGGAGAGGGAAATTCCTCATAGTGCTGCAGAACTTGGGATGGAGGGAGATGCGGGAGTGGAGCCTGGTGAGGAATGCTTACGAGTAAAAAAGGCAGAGAAGCGGAGGGTCGCTGCTCGCGGGAGTGCAGCGTGGGGTAGAAATAGGTGATGTGGGAGAGCACGGCGAACGTGGAAGGCGGGTACATATGTTACGACAAAGGGTAGGGAGTCATTCCTGAGCGCGGAAGCTCGCGCAGTGATGAAGAAGCGGCGCCTTTCCCGCGGGTTGTTACGTGCAGCGTGCACGCAACATCCTTTCCAGCGCACCTTTTCCTGATTCCTCCAGTTTCCGGTTCGTATCCGAGTTTCCTATATATCCTACGGATTCCGCTTCGTTCCGCTTTCCCGAGTTTCCGGTGCGCTTCACGTCCTTACGATATTCCGCTTACGGTTCCCGCATCCTTCCCGCTCCTTCGTTACGACTCTTATGTCACCATCCCTTTCCTGCCCCGCACTTACGGTTCGCTTCCGCGTTTCCATGTGCTTTCCTAGTTTCCGATTATTCCGGATTTCCGCACTTTCCTTATCTAGCATTTCCGGACTTTCCTTATTCCACTGTCTACTTAGTATATAAGGCTGTAGCTAAGTATCCAGTAGACAGACTCAATATCAACATGGATAAGCCCTCCTGTTGAGAACTGAGGTCCATCCTCTTCCTTCCTAGCCGACCCTGCACCTCTCCTTGATCCCTTCTTGCCTTTTATCTGTTTCCTAATCCTTTCCTCGTCTTTCCTTGTCTTTCCCCCTTGTTCCTGCGATGTTCTGGGCGCGCATGAATAGCTAATCCGATCCGGGGTAAAGGGGATCGATCTTGGCCTCAACAGCGTAGGCTGCACGGTCCTAACACGGGTCCGCATGGTCAAATCAACATGGAGGCACTGTCAGCCGTTGATGAGGATATGCGAGGGTATGTGCCGCGACAAAGGTAAAGGAGGGTGCATTTGGGGATGCAGAAGTCCAGTGAGGAGCCCGGGAGAGGGAGGGGTTCCTGGAATGCCGTGATGAAGTGCGGGAGGAAGGGGAATGTGCAGGGCGAGAGCAATAGAGCATGGGTCAATCGAAGGGTGAACGGCGTGCACGGAAATCGCGCGTTCACAGGGGGCTGACGTGATAATGGACAATGCGCCCCGCTCGGGAGGCTACATCGATGGATGGGCGCGTAATACAAAGTTAACGCGTTGACGAAAGGCCACTTGGGCGGTTAATGGAAGAGAAGGGGGAATGCGCACTGAGGCGCCCTGCTGGTGTGGCTAACATTCGTGAGAAAGCGATAAGAGCTCGCGAGAGCTAACGTTGTGAAGGGCTCGCCGTCGCGCCAATGCTGGAAGGGCGTACCTTGCGGCCGACACCCTGAAGATGAAGATGTCCACCGTCTCGAGAAACCCAAGCTCGGGCAGGGCAGTATCAAGCAGGTCCTTCAGCATTAGTGTGGATATGAGAGGACAGAGGACAGAGAGCACTGATGTGCTAGTTGGGGATGAGAAGAAGAGGGGTGGGGAAAGGAAAGGAAGGTCAGGAAGGGGGAACGTGGTGCCCTGCGAAACCGCCACGAGGTGCGGGTGCGCGTGGCGCTGAGGATGCGGGTGCTCGAGAGCCAAGGTCGCGCGGGATGAATGCAGATGCAGGATGGCGTTGAAGCGGCGGGGCACGTGTGCGGGCAGCACCCCGAAGTCAAACATGGGAATGGTGAGTGCGCTCGAATCGAGTCATCATGGACAGCAGGCAGAGCCTGATGGGACGGCGGGGTGCACTCGCGGCTGAGATTGAGGACGGGCAAGGGGTGCGGCCCTGAAGCTAACCCCTGCGATGAATGTGCGTCTGACGACTTCCGCGGTGGTAGATGCGCCCCGCGGCGGCTAACATCAATGACCGGGGCGCGCCGTATTACTAGCGCGGGATGGGGGTGATGCGCCCTGGTTCGGCTAACATCAATGAAGGACAACGCGCACTGGTGCGCGTTGTTGATGCGCCCTGGGATGGCTAACATCGATGACTGCAGCGCGCCGTGAGGCTAACGCGGGATGATGACGATGCGCCCTAGGACGGCTAACATCGGTGACTGCGGCGCGCCCTGTGGCTAACGCGGGATGGAGGTGATGCGCCCTGGAGTGGCTAACATCGGTGAACGACAACGCGCGCTGATGCGCGTTGTTGATGCGCCCTGGGATGGCTAACATCGATGACTGCAGCGCGCCGTGAGGCTAACGCGGGATGATGACGATGCGCCCTAGGACGGCTAACATCGGTGACTGCGGCGCGCCCTGTGGCTAACGCGGGATGGAGGTGATGCGCCCTGGAGTGGCTAACATCGGTGAACGACAACGCGCGCTGATGCGCGTTGTTGATGCGCCCTGGGATGGCTAACATCGATGACTGCAGCGCGCCGTGAGGCTAACGCGGGATGATGACGATGCGCCCTAGGACGGCTAACATCGGTGACTGCGGCGCGCCCTGTGGCTAACGCGGGATGGAGGTGATGCGCCCTGGAGTGGCTAACATCGGTGAACGACAACGCGCGCTGATGCGCGTTGTTGATGCGCCCTGGGATGGCTAACATCGATGACTGCAGCGCGCCGTGAGGCTAACGCGGGATGATGACGATGCGCCCTAGGACGGCTAACATCGGTGACTGCGGCGCGCCCTGTGGCTAACGCGGGATGAGGGTGATGCGCCCTGGTGCGGCTAACGTCAATGAAGGACAACGCGCGCAAGCGCGCGTTGCTGATGCGCCCTAGGACGGCTAACATCGACGATGGATGGAGCGGCTGATGCCGATGAAGATAGGGGATGTGCTCGTGAGAGTTAACATCGGAGAGGCGCGCCGTTACGCTAACGCCAGGGGAGCATGCCTTGCGGCAAATGCTCTGATAGATGATGCGCCCTAAAGGACTAGCATCGACAATAGATGAGGGATGCGCGCAATAAGCTAACGCAAGAGGGGGGGGGCGCGCCGTGGAAGGGCTAACGCTGGACGAGGCGTGCTCGGGGGAGCTGACCGCCATGTGAAGCGCGCTCCGGAGGAGCAAACGCTGAAGGAAGCGCGCCAGGGGGCTAACGCTGAATGAAGCGCGCCAGGGGGCTAACGCAGAACGAGGTGCGCTCAGGAGGGGAGCTAACACCGAAGGAGGCGCGCTCAGGAGGGAGCTAACACCAAACGAAGCGCGCCAGGGGGCTAACGCCAAACGAGGTGCGCTCAGGAGCGAGCTAACACCGAGGGGACGCGCTCAGGGGAGCTGACGTCGAACGAAGCGCGCCAGGGGGCTAACGCTGAACGAGGTGCGCTCAGGAGGGAGCTAACACCGAGGAGACGCGCTCAGGGGAGCTAACGTCGAACGAGGGGCTGGTTTCCAGCAGCCCCGAAGAGAAGTAGAAGGAAACAAAGGAGTATGTGGGGATGAGATCGAAGTTGAACTTCAACCGCGCGCCACGGGCGTGACCCGTGTCGAACAAGCGTCAGCGATGCACAAATCCTAACCCGTGAGGCAAGGGATTGCGCATCAGCATCGCCGGTCTTTCGCCTAGCTAGTTGGCAGAAGCATGCCCTCTTCCCAGGGGTAACTTCTCTTGTTAGTAACTCGGGTTTCTTTGACACGCAGTCCACGATACAGCCGAGACACAAAGGTAGGACTTGGAAGGGGTGCGGGCTAAGCAAGACGGAAGCTAGGTACTCACCGGCGAAAGCCAGGGCTTCGTCGAGGCTGGGTAGACCGATCTTCATTCGGTAGGATGAATAGAACGGTAGAAATAGATGTATTGCAACTGAGATCGCGTATTCGGAACGAGTAAGACGAAGAGGAGATGGGCGAAGGTCCTGTACTGGTGAAGTTGGATAGATGGTGGCATCGTGGCTGCGAGGGAATATTGTGTGCCTGCAAAGAGCGACTGAAGGATCGCAGATATTGGGAGAGCACTCACTCGGCCTGCCGTGGTGAGCCGCAACGAGCGGCCGCACGTGTGGTCCTCGGTGCTCGTCCACTGGCTGGGATAGTCGCAGCCGCAATGAGCATCGGGCTTGATTGCGGCGTCTCTTAGGCATCTGAGATGATACGATGTGGCGCCTGCGTCGTCGTTCTTGTACCAGCGGATAGCAGAATGGATTGACGGAGATGATATGGGTACGCCAGGAGGGTTGGATGATAGCCCGTTGGGTCGACAGTCGGCGAACCCGGGTGTCCGATCGCCTCGAAAGTGAGTATATGCTGGGTATATGCGCCTCGGGATGGTCCGGGTGGCATGCAGCCATGGATTCGCAGCCGCCTAGAGGTCTTGAGTTGTCGTATGCGTGGTATCAGAGGAGACAAAAGAAAGCTGGCTGCAGGAGCCTCGAGGCGATGGAGGGCAGAGCGGAGAGGCGACCATGGCCGACGCGCTCGCCGCCCGCGTGATCGTCACCGCGAATCCTTCGGACGCGGCGACGTCACTCGGCTATGGCCGGGCTCGCAGCGCCTGCTTCGCTTGACTCCCGCTAAGTCCTCGTAAACTCGGACTTAGCTCACACAAGTTTAGGAAGATGGTGGCTGTGTATCGCATTTGTGGCAACCTACCGGCGACCGGGGCTTCCAATCTGACAACTCCGGAGCTTCGTGGCGTTCGCGCAGTTGTACAGGATATCATCGAAGCTCGCATTCACGAATACAGTTACACATAGACAGCTTGTTTGGTATCTTGAGTCTCCTCATCCCCCATCCGCCTAAAGAAGCACATCATCCCGACGCTTGATGCCCACCTTGCAAGTCAGAGGCTTGCGAAGGAAGCCCTCACGAGTTGGGAGCTGGTAAATTGCGAATCAGAACAAAGACTCACGAGAAGCAGACACAGATTCTCACCTCCATATCGGGGTTCTCGAGAACGAAGTGATAGCGACGAAGAAGCGAGGAGATGATGATCTGCAGCTCGAGCGTCGCGAGGTTCTTCCCCACGCACGCCCGCGGACCGATAGAGAATGGGTTGAACGTGCGCTGCAACAGCGCCTGGTCGCGCTCAAACCAGCGCTCAGGCCTGAAGTCCTCCGCGTCCTCGCCCCAAACATCTTCGTCGCGGTGCAGCGTGTAGCTCGGCACGCTCAGAACGGTGCCCTCAGGGAAGAACTGGCCCATAACGGTCATGCCGCCCGCGGGCACGATCCGCGGGAGGCCGAGCGCGGAGGTCGAGTGCAGCCGGAGCGCCTCGTTGATGACCGCGTCCAGATAGGGCAGCTTCTTCACCTGCTCGTAGAACGTCACCTTCTCCGCCGCGTCCGCGCCCAGCGCCTCGTCCAGCTCCTGCTGCAGGCGCGCCTGTGTCGCCGGGCTCCGCGCGAGGTAGTAGATGATCGCGCACGTCGAGTTCGACGTCGTGTCCGAGCCCGCGATGAGCAGCGTGAGCGCCTCCGCGGTGAGCTCCGCGGCGCCGAGCGGCTGGCCCTTCTCGTCCTTCGCCGCCTGCAGCTTGCTCAGCAGGTCGTTGCGGTCCGTCGGCGTCGCGAGGCGCTTCGCGACGGCCATGATGGCTATGCCGGAGAGCGCCTGCACGTCCGCGGCGCCGCGCCGGAACTCGGGGAGGACGCGCTTGACCGCGGGCCGCCAGCGCGGGGGGATGCAGCCCATGGTCATGGAGTACTCGCCGCGACCGTTGATGGTGCGGACGGCGGGGACAGCGATGGTCTCAATCTCGCTGTGGTCGCCGCCGTACTTGCCCAGGGCCTCGTCGGGGCGCTTCGGGATCTGCGCGGCGTCCGCACCAGACAGAATCATACCGAACGGCGCGCCGAAAGCGAGGTCGCCGATGATGTCGAACGCAAGATAGTTAGACCCTATTGTACAGTCAAGCTTTGCCGTGCGGGCATAGAGCAGAGAATGGATACTCACAAGGCAGCAGATCAAGCCACAAGCGGCCATCGTGACCAGTCCAGCCACCATCACCTTCGTCGCCGGATCCGCCCTTCAGCGCCAAGTCGTGCATCGCATCCCAGCGCCCCATGAGCTGCTCGACGTACAACCGAACGTGGGGCTCGAACTCATTGACGCTCTTCTGCGAGAATATGTGGGAGACGATCTTCCGCTTGCGGGTATGCTCCGCGCGGTCGCGGGTGTTGAAGAGACCGCGGTGAATGGCCACAAAAGCGTCATAGAAGTCTGACTTGAGCGCGCCATTGCCGTGCGCGTACACCGTTTGCAGCGCATCGGGGTGCGCGATGGAGAGGTGGTTTGGGGCAATGCGAACGAAGGGGCCTGGAGGGGGTTGAACTCGCGGGGAACTGATCGGCGAATATGACGCACGTACCATATTTCTCGTGCAGTTCGTGCACCTTCTCGGAGCGGTGGCCTCCTCGGGAGAGCAGTGCTAACCAGAAATCGGAGAACTTGGCCAGGAAGGGGCCAGGGTAGCCTCGTAGACGATGGGTATCGAGCGCATACGGGACAAGATGGTAGAGGACAAGCGCGAGAGAGCACGACCCAGCCAAGACACGCCAGTCGGAGAGGTACTCGGTCACGATAGTGGGCGCCATCGTTGGTGGACTCCGGACGCGATGCAGGGTTATATAGCGCGCTTACCGGGCGGCTGTCTCCGGCGCCGCGTGCGCGCTACGCTTTACGTTGATTGTTGGGATGGCTATCTGGCGTCCAATGAGCGCTTTTGAATGCGCATTGTAGGGCTTGCCGAGGAGAACAAGCTCCGGCCATTGCACAATAAGGGAGAGACATGTCTTCTTTCGGGGGTCGCGTGACGGCGCGTGGCTGGCCGTACGCAGCTAAGTTTGAAACTCGCAGTCATGGGCTCCCATTCTGCAGCACGCTTGACGATGAACGAAGGGGGGAGAGCCCTGGTGCGATGGACGCGGCCGATGGGGTACGCGAGGAAAAGGGGTGCGCTCCCATGCGGCGCGGCCGTGGACACAAGCCTACGAATACAGCTTCGTGCCCGTCAGCTCACACACACCATCGTGGGCGATGAACGCGCTGTGACGTGCCCTTCTGACAGTACAGGACCAGCAGGGCAATAGAGCAGGGTGATGTATTTGGCTCATGTGCCTCCAGAACATGCAACTCAACCAGCTATGGCAGGCTATAGATAACACGTAAGTAAGGACACCACTATAGCTCGCCCGCCAGACAGGGACGCAAGCGTGAGCGTCGGACGCGCGAATCCATTCACAGGCGTAGTATGAGACCGGGAGGATCGAGGAAGCCGCGCCATCCTTTGACGCCGCGATGGGATGTAGGGCTCTAGGCGGGTCCGAGGAGTGCCGATACAGCGAGTCGGGGTAAGAAATCTGCTTCTATTGCTCGTGGAACTTCCTGTACCCTTGCGGTGCCTTTCTACGCTTGCCTAAAGGTCCTTACGTTCGTCTTCCCAGTCCTCGAATATGTCGTCGAAGAGCGAGGAAGGAGCTGGAGGGAGACTGCACTTCCGGAAGATGACACGTCCTGGTAGAGTTCGAGACGCTGGAGTCTCGGAGGGGTTTAGAATGAAAACCGGTGTTCGATAAAGTCGAACATGATGGTCGAAAAGAAAGGGCGACAACAGGAAGCAGATGTTGGAGTTGCGTCATTGACACGTGCCACCACGTGGTCACAATTAAATCCCACGATTGTGGGAATCGGGATCTCCCGAAGGTCGACCATGAACTCAACCACCATGGTTTCTCTTCTCTTTTCTCTCCGTCTTCTGTCGTGGACTCTGTCTGAATTCAGCTACTTGCTTGCACTCTGCCAGTGAACCAAAAGACAACCTTTTGATTTCCATCATCCTCTGACCGGCGCCCATCTCCCTTGTGACCTCCGTTTACGCAGTCGACTCCGAACGCGCTGGCTGCATTACTTACCAAGGAAGGGTACGCCGTGCGCGTACGATGGAAGCGGACGTCTCTACCCATACAATCATGCTATCGATAGTTATGCGGCGCAAGTACCTCGTTCATCGTGACTACGCCGAGGCTCGGAGTGGGGTACGTTGCCCACGATGCACCACTTATCAGCCCGAGCGCTTACAAGGGCGGGGCGTAAAGGACGCCATGCTAGCTGATTTGAACGAACCTGCTGCTTATCAACCCTCGCAGGCGTCCGGAACCTTGCACAGGAGGAGAGTCGACACGATCTGCTGTGACGCAACGCCGCCTCCTTCCAGTCGGTTCCCGTACTCGAGTGGCGAGAGATAGACGGAGTTACCTTTCTTGCACTGGGGTCCCACTTATGGTGTGGCTCAAGGACCTTGCTGACCACGCTCACAGACGTCCTTCTACACTTTCGTCGGCGCATACGCGACCCCGGAACCGGGAGAAGCCCCACGGTGAGAATATGCGTGCTCACAACGGCGAACCTTGCCCAGAATAGGCGGCGCTTTGGAAGCAAGCTAGAGGATCGACGCCTTCGTATTACACGGACTACCTTCCTCTCGCACGACCGCCTTCGCATCCCACGACTGTCTTCGCAACTCATGACTTTGACTGTCCGCGCATACAGCTGAATGAGGGACTTCCGCTCGACTCCGCACGCTCACGCTCCTACACGTCTACGCTCTTCTTCTGGGGCTCCGCTGTTTTTTTAAGAAGATGTTCTTCGCTGCGAGCCCGTCGCGCATCGTTCCTTCGCTCGGTCAGGATCCATCAGGGAATTGGGGGAATTCGCACAAGCGCTCATAATCGCTTGTGAAGCTTTCGCAAGGGGCACAAAGCCGGGCAAGGCTCCCACGCCCTTGCGGGCGCAAACGAGCACTCTTGAGTCCATGTAAAATTAGCAAGCCGTGCCGTCTTTGGCAACATCACGACGAGAATGCCGTCCGCTTGGCAATTTCCCGGCAGGGTCGCCGTCGTTGCGGCAAATCGTCAACAAGGCCACAGCCGGCGTATCTAGCCATTGCGTACTTGCGCCTGCGTCGGCCTTCTAAATTTGCTGCCATCGACGAAAGAGCGACAAAAAATATTCATTTAAAGCTAATCTACAAGCACTACCCTACCTACTACAGTCTACTCGAGTTCTACTCCTATGTTACCAGTGCCCAACGATGTTCAGGTATCCAAGGGGAAGTTTGCTGGCGAGCGAGGCGAGGACGTTCCGGAGTCGATCGGAGATGAAAGAGCCCGGGTCGGCACGAAAGGGAGCGTGGACGAGAGCTATGGTGAAGCCGGAAAGGAGGACCGGTTGGAGGAAGGGCAGGTGGGGAGGGCTGGAGGATGACACTGAGGAAGTACTGCTTCTGCAGAACGTCAGCTATAGTCAGAGTAGATGAACGTGACACGTACCTCCGTGGCAGTGAACATGGACTCCACCTATGGACTGAAAGAAAGTAGAGTCAGTGAGTCAGTGTCAGAAGATTCGGGATACAGAGGGAAAACTCACGCGCACGGGTCGAGGGATGGAGGAAGGAAAGAAGAGGAAGCACCGACCTTTGCCCGCTGCGGGCTTTTGACGTACGTCGCACGGTTACCGTGGCCGTTGATGGGAACGGCCCGACAACGTGGCGTAAGCGGACTTTCGGAAATAGACTTCGTGAATTTCGAGCCGCGTTGCCTTCGTGCAGGCTACAGCCTCTTCAGTGGACACAATGGTGGCGTTCAGTAGGTACGGGAGGGTATCTTCGATTCTGAGAGGGCAAGGTACGAGTTCTTATTGCGCAAGTCATTATGATGATCAGCTGGAAAAAGCAGCGGCCGGCCAGCTCTTACTATAAGTCACCTAGTGTTTAACTATTTTGGCAAAAATACGCGAACACTGTTTTGACCCCGTAAGATGGTCGAATTTGGCCCCGAAAAAAAGCAGGCGCACATTGTTGAGTGCGCCGAAGAAGATGGCGCCCTTTTCTTCAGCGTAGCATGACGGGAAGGTAGAGATACGAGGGAACGCCTCGCCTGCGTGACACAAATCCGACGGAACGGTAATCGGCACAGACGGCGTAGAGCGGCATTAACGGCACTCAACGGCATTTCGGCTCCGCTGTCCAGCAGTGTGGACGTGCTCTTCTGCACCCTAGCGTGCGCCGTGCGTTCTCATCCCAGAGGGCCGCGGTCGCATGCCTCAGAAAGGTCAGATGCCTGCTATTGAAGTTGAAGACGGCCCAGAGACCACCAC